>JAUPFR010000003.1:36916121-37023621 GCA_036925125.1 Oreortyx pictus
AAGAAATTTCATGACGTACAAATACAAGGTCACAGAAGAATGCATGATCAACTCATGCTCTAAGGGGCAACGACTTCCTTATCTGACATAATAGTACGACTTATTTTCTCTGGATTTACTGTACTTCATTTGAGAGAGAACAGATAATATTACTGAGAAAAAGCAGAAACCTGTGTACTGTTCAAAACATTTAGTATTTTTAATGCTGCATGCTTTCTCTTTGACATGTCCCAAACTGATCTCAGTCTTGGAATGCAAAAAGCACACATAACTATGGGAACTGAGATTCTTCTTGAAATAATGAACACAAATTATCTGCCAAATCCCTTGGGCTACCTTGAAAATCTTAGCCATCATAACTGGCCACGTCTTTTCCAGTGTTTCTGATTTGTAACAAACCTGCTGGAAAAGGAGAATTGACTGTGAGAACTGGAAGCTCAGCCACTCTTTCTCCTTTATCATCTGCAAAGTTGCGGCAAAATGGAAATTCCAGTAGATTTTTACTTACTCTGTGTTGAAGCTTTACCTTAACAAAGAAGAAGAAAAAACAAACTCAACACATCTCTCACTCTAGAGCAAACTATAGCAAGACATACTACTATAAAGTACTAAGAATGAACACATAGTCTCGACTATCAAAAAAGAAGAAATAAATTTTTCTAAAATGTTTTGTTTGTTTTTCCCAAAGAAATCTTTAAATGAGAAGAAAAAGATTTTTCCCAATTAAAATAATTAAGATGTAATCAGAATTATTGCTATAGAGTTTGTTGCACTACAGGAAAAAAAAAAAAAAGATGACTTGGAATAGTTCAAAAAGCTTTCTTAATGCATCTATTCATGCAGCATATGGAAGAAAAGAAGTGCTGTTAAGCCCTTTTCAGCTTGTAATAAGTGTCAATAAGTTCTAACGTTTTTATGGCAGAATGTTTACTCACTCAGAGTAACTGGAGAAAGAAAATGACTTTCTGGTAAAAGCTGAAAAATTGAAATCAAGCACCTTTATGGCATGTATATGTCTGTACATATGCACAATGTGAAATCTATATTACTGAATATTTTGGAAGTCTGTGACATTTATGAAACGTATATAAAGAAATGTAAGGGTGAGCCAAGCAAATTAGTCCTATCACAAGGTAAGAGATTTTAATAACGAGGCTTTTTGTGCCATTACACTATTCGCGACACAATGAAATAAAAGTGCGTTTTTCTAAACTATTTAAAGGTAGAACTGAGAAAATATGAATTCTGATTCTAAATATGGAATTCAACCATCTGAAGCACCTGGTTGTGATAGAAGGTGAAAATCTCAGCCTCTATGTGAGATAAGACTTGTATAATCACGATAAAATGGCATAGAAATGATCACCCTGCACTGTGAATCTAACTGGCAATGCAAATAGATCGGTAATTTATCTTTAATAATATTTATTATCTGTGATATCTTGTAACAACCTAGTGATTTCATACAAGAATTCAACCTGTTCTGCTATGGAACCCATGGAATAACAGAAACTATCTTCCTAAAACTCCTGTATGTTTATATTTTCTTTCTCTTTCTTGTCCTATGTGACAAAAATTTACATATTTTCTTTTTCTATATGAATCATGTTGATATTTTTTTCTAGATCTTCTTTGTGTACGTTATGAGCTAATGAAGTAAAGCAGATTAATAGATATCACTGCAACTGCCAAATTTCTGTTCTCAATTTTTGCATTTATCCACCACGTCCACGAAGTAGTTTTAATTTTATCGATGTATTTTTTGGATAATTACTTCATCTGACTATGAAAATGAAATTAATAACCTGACTAGCAGTTAAATGTCAGGGGATCTATTTAATAGCATATAACAAAGATTAAAATTATCTTTTCCTCCATTTTTTAATGAGAAAAAAATATAAGTATTAATGGAGTAAAGTGTGGCTGCAGTTTGAAAGATGATTTCTTCCCTTAAACTCATATCTATTTTCCCAGCTTAAGAGGATAAAGATACTTCTTGTATAGTAAAATGCCACAGTAATTTCAGTGTGATGTCAGATTTTAGCTTCAACATCAGAAGGAAGATTGTCACTTTTGGTATTCACTTCTTTTTTTCCACATGTCAACATAAACGGCAGATGTTTTCATCAAAAATGTAAATACTGCAGTGCATGTCAGTGGCTCCAGTTCCAAAGTGAGACAGTAAGATGTGGTAATGGCAAATCTGTTTATATATCATCCAGAAATTCTCTTAAAGTTTATGAGCTTTTTGTTATCCAAAGTTATTATAATCAATGTTTTGAACATTCTGTGATTTTATCATTCTACAGGCATTGTTACCAGATCCATTTATTCTTATAATAATAATAAAAAAAAATAAATGTAAATTTAAAAGGAACTGGAAACTGGAAGTGCTAATCACAGAATACAAAAAAGGTAGTCTTACAATAAATACCTGAACTATTGGCCTTGCCTGTGGCAGGGTTTTGGAACTTGGTAATCCTTGGGGTCCCTTCCAACTCAAGCCATTCTATGATTCTATAATTCTATTTTTGCTTTAGTTTTTATTTTTTACCTCATGGCAATGCCAAGACTCTCCTTCTCCAGCTTCTTCAATTTCTAGGCGAACTTTAAATATAGTAGTGAATTTCTTATTTAATTCAATTGAAGTCTCATAAACTTGCTTTTTTTTAAGGGATCCTTTTGGGAATATGATTGAAGAACAGATACCTTTTTCACCACAAACAGTTAGAGACATTTTAGGATTTGTGGAACTAGAAGAAATATCACTAGTTGTGACAAAGACATCCCAAGTCCCTGTTGAAGATAAACAGTAAAAAATAATTAATGGGTTTGCTGAATATCCAAAATAATACATCTGTTTGTAACAGGCTGTTGGTTCTTTTCACTAACTTGTCTTGAAACACAACAGATTTGCACATTATCATTGACATAATACACATACCAAGAAACAGATATGGACATCAGCCTTTCTGCAGTGTTAGTTCACTCTTTAGGGATGGAACAGCCCATCAGAACTAGGCAAATAAGACTGCCAGCTTCCTATTAGAGACTGAAGAGCCTTGCCAGTTCATTGACATTTTTCAGCCTATAATTGTTTCCTCCGATGATTATATCTTTGTCTCACTAATTGCTGCTCAAAAGCAGCATATTTTCTACTACAAAGTACTGGATATCAGGTATGTTCTTGATCCAGGATAGTAACTGCTTCCATTTAAACTTTTAGAGGAGCTATTTAAAATAGATTTTAAAAATTTGCTACATATGAACAGGATGTTGATAAAGTAAACCGGTTCAGTGCTTGAGATTAGATATTAAAGGTATCATGCCAACAAAGCATAAAACCTTATGGATTTTTTTCACAAAGTTATGTTTGCTTAGACTAAAAATAGTCCCATGTAACAGCACAGAGCTTTGCCAACTTTAGGCACACTGAAAACACTCAAATGTAGCAAATTTTTAGGAAAAAAAAAGGAAAAAATATATTCACAGAATCAAAAAATGGTTAAGATTAGAAGGGATCTCTGAAGTTCATCTGTTCCAACCTCTGCTCAAGCAGGGACACTCAGAGAAGGGTGCCTGGGCATCTTCTGCAGATCTCCAACAAAGTGACACCACAGCCTCCCTGGGCAACCTGTGCCCATACAGAAAAAAAGTGCACCCTGATGTACAGAGGGAAACTCCTGTGTTTCAGTTTGTGCCCGTTTCTTCTTCTCCTGAAACCGTGCACCACTGAGAACAGAATGGTTCCGTCATCCTTGTATTCTCTTTGAGGTATTTATACATATTAATAAGATTTGCTCTGAGCATCTTCTTCAGGTTAAACAAATCCAACTCTCTCAGCTTCTCCTCATAGAAGGAGTGCTTAATTACTTTGATCATCATGATGGCCCCACA
This sequence comes from Oreortyx pictus, assembly GCA_036925125.1. Classification (NCBI taxonomy): domain Eukaryota; kingdom Metazoa; phylum Chordata; class Aves; order Galliformes; family Odontophoridae; genus Oreortyx; species Oreortyx pictus. Next base: position 36,920,019 of record JAUPFR010000003.1, read on the forward strand.
TTGGACTCTTTCCAGTATGTCAGTATTTCTCTTGTACTGGGGGTAGAGCACTACTGGATCTAATACTCCAGGTGCAGTCTCACCAACACTAAGTAGAGAGAAAGAATCACCCCTCTCGACCTACCTGCTATTCTTATCTAATGCAATCAAGAATATCATTAGCCACCTTAGCAGCAAGGGCACATTGCTAACTCAAGTTTAACAGTTTGTGTCCACTGCCTCTTGTCTTGTCAGTGGTTACATACTGAAAATAAATAATAACTCATGTTCAAACTAAAGCTCTGGTTTGAAGCACTTAGTTTTTTAAGAATTAACTGTCACCTTGAGGCCCATAAATGCTGCAGAATGATAGTAAGTAGACTCTTGAACAGTCTTTGCATTTCTATACCAAATGGAGATGCTGATGTATTTAGCTAAATCTGCAATCAGCAAGACAGTTATCAGGATCAGATACTTACACTCTCAAGAAATGACACTAGCTTTAAAATCCTCATTCATATTAACAGTTTATATGGAAAAACCAGAGCTATTAAAAATGTTTTCCATTTTTAAAGAAACACTTCTACAGGAGGGTTTTGGTCACCTGGGCTAGCATAGAATTGACCACGATCAACTGAGCTCTGTTTATGCAAATTGAGCCAATGTATGGATTTAATACTTACAAATATTTACAGATATTTTGTAAACTGGGGGTATTTTAATGGAAACAATGATTTTCATTGTCCTATAAAGCTCACTATCTGACCACAACTGGCAAAGCTTAATCTCCCAGTACAAATTAATTTAAATAAAACTTTGCTACTTTACAGCAGATGAGAGTCTACGAATTCAAGACCCTGTGAAGGTAGAAAAACAGCAATCATCTAAAATAACTTCAGAAATTGTGATTTTATTGGTAGTCATAAATAGCTACCAATTTCAGGTTTGTGAACAATAAATACAAATGAAAATAATGACACATGAAAAAAAAAAAAAAAAGCCAGAGAAATGAAAATTTACAATTTCACCTGTGACATAACCCAGAATATTTTTAGCCCTGGAGTACTGAAATATTAAGACTTTAAGCTATCAATGTATAGCTGCCTAGGAACAATGAATGAGTGGAAGGACTATCTACATTGGATTATACAACACTTTATTCTGCTATTACAACTATATTGTAAAATCTCTTTGATAAATTTGTCAACGTCTAATTTAAAAGCAACTTCTTTAAGCTTCTTGTATTCTCTGTGGTGAAATCTAAAGGAGAACCAAGCTACAAAGTTTCTTCTCCAAAAGAGTGGACAGGCACTCGAATGGGATGCCAGGGAGGTGGCAAGGAGTCACCATCCCTGGAGGTGTTCAGGAAATAATTCAATGTTGTACTAAGGGATGTGGTTTAGCGGGGAAATATTCACAGAATTACAGAATTGTAGGGGTTGGAAGGTACCTCTAGAGATCATCTAGTCCAGCCCTCCTGCCAAAGCAGCTCCCTAGCCCAGATTGTCCAGGTGGGTCTTGGATGTCTCCAGAGAAAGAGACCACCACCTCTCTGGGCAGCTTGTTCTAATGTTCTGTCACCCTCAATATGAGGAAGTTCCCACGCACATTTGTGCAGAACATCCTATGCTTCAGTTTGTGGCCATTTCCCCTCATTCTATTGCCACACACTGCTGGGAAGAGTCCAGCCTTGTCCCTTTGCCTACCACACCTTAGATATTTATAGATATGGATCAGATCCCCTCTGAGTCTTCTTTTTTCAAGGCTGAACAGACCAGGTCTCTCAGCATTTCCCCATAAGGGAGGTCTTCCACACCCTTTATCATGTCTGTGGCCCTCTGCTGGGCTCCTTCCAGGAGACCCCTGTCTTTTTTGTACTGTGAAGCCCAGAACTGGACATAAATATTGGTGGTAGGTGGATGGTTGGACTGGATGATCTTGGAGGCTTTTTCCAACCTTAGTGATTCTATTATTTATTTTTATGACATCTTTATCACTTAGTTTAAATAACTCTTTTCCCCAGTTTGATACGAAAGCCCCTATTAATATGACAGATCTCAACTGCGTCCATTTTCAACCTTAAAATTACTAATCTGAATACATCAAGTTTTTTTCTTTCACAACAAAGTCTTGCCATATCCCCAGACAGCTTTACATCTACTCAATTTTGAACAAGCTTTTCTGGACACAGGTAGTCACAACTGTACATGGCATTCCAAGGAGAAAAATCACTGCTGTTTTGTATAACAGCATTAAATCTTCTTTGCCTTTACTGATAATACTCCCATACATTGTAAGGTTACAGTGACTACGCTCACAGCCTTGTCATGTTGCTCTTATAGAAAAAATAACTACAAGGTGTACCAATCCAATTCATTTTTTGGACTCTTAGCTACTACTTAATTTATAATTTCCCAATAAAATCAATGGAAATTAGGAACCTGTACCAGAATTAAGAGCTTAAATATTTAGTTAGATTTGAAACTAATTATAATCAAGATTTCTGTTATCCAGTTCTACTGCTTTCTTCCAGTTCTCAAAAGTTTAGCCTTCAGCCTCTTCATCCTCCTGTCAACACACACAGCTTTATAGCATGAACAGATTTTACTAGCATATTTACTCTTCCTTATCTAGCTCTTTACAATAATTTCTTTCACTACTTCTTTCCACTTTCTAATTTCTAATTACCTAATAATTTCTCATAAAGCAAATACAGTTCAGTACTGACATTTACACAGATTAAATGCATTGTATTTCTCTTATTGGGAAAGATTTCCTTAAGCTATCAACTTTTTCTTACAATTTATCATTTGTAAACTCATTTCTTTTATTTCCTATTTGCCTCCGCTATCCTAACTACTTGTAGTTTTTTATTTTTCAGATGGAAATATTACCCTTGTTAGAAGTAGTACTTCTCATTGCCAGGAAATTATTTTATAACCTCTGCCACTTCTTTTCCTTGTTCCTTCAGTATTTTAGAATAAAGACTATTTATGTTGCCATGGACTACATGAAACTCAAACTGGATATTGCATTTCACATTTGGTGATTTTCAAAACTTCCTTCCTACTTCTAATCTTTGAATTTGCTTCCCTTACTCACACTATGGGTCTTCCATAAAAACAGATGTAAAGTATTCAATTTTTAAGGCATTTTAGTCCCACAGTATTGTTTCTGCATAGTCACATACATTTCTGTGGGGGAGTTTATTTATTTATGGTAAGTAAATGGTTGAAAACCTTTACTATTCAATTTAATATCTTTATAAAATCTGTCTCAGTTTGACATTTAGTTAAGTTCTATTGTGTCCATATACTTTTCTGATCCCCTAAGGCATAGTGCTCTTTGCTGATCAGCTTCATTTCTAAATTCATTGTGGGTTCTCTGCTTATCTGCAACATTATTCCTAAAAGTATTATACAGACAGACTAGAACTTATGTTGAACAGATTCACAATTGAATATAAATAATCATAGACTAGAAAACATTAGTCAATCTACACTCAAATTTTTGAGGACTATGGGTGCGTAAGAAACAGAGGACGGTGGAAGTTTTTTACATACCTACAGACTCTAGAAAAGGGTGCAAGATTTCGCTCTCACTCACCTTTTAAATTGTCAGTAAAGAGAGTAAAGAGACTGACCCTGACCAGCCCTAGGTTTCTGCTCTAAATAACCTTTTGGAGAAGCCTGCCTCACTCTGTGGATTATGTAGGGCACCAATGGAATTCTTGCAGTATTATAGTACAGTAATTTCTTATCTTGAAATTGACATTATTCTAGCTGTTCATCTATCTTATCTTTCCATATTATACTACCCTTCTGCTGTCTCACTAATAGCATTTTTGTATTTCCTTAAATTATGTGAAATATCTGTTACTGGACAAGATACAGGCAGCTAAATATGAGAATATATACTACAACCATGTCTGCAATAATATAAAACTCTAAACATAAAATAGAATAGCCGTGAACATAGGAATCAATAATGGTCAATGTACAAAATTACTAATTTAGAGTACAAATTCACATCTTCAGATTAGTCAAACTTCACATGGTTTGGTCTACCATTTCTGAGTAAAATCACATAAATGGACCAAAAACAACATTTAATACCTCTTCAAAAACTAACAAGATGTGTCAGAGAGCTAAGAAATCCAGTCCCAAAGTGTAAAAGAAATAACAGGTTTTCTATGTTGACGTTGTTTTTTATTTTTGATCCTTTTTTAATTAAATTGAAAAGGTCCAGATCTACTCAATTTGCAAAAAAATTGTGCCATTTAAGTAAAAATTAAAACTGAAAAAAAAAAAAAAAAGGTTTTTGCAAACATATGAACATACAGGAAATCTCATTCTGCTATATGAGTTTTTGTATCTCTTCTTGAGATTACACCACTGTTGTAGGAGCCTTCTGCTCTGCATTGATTGCCATATGGAACAACCTACCTCTTTCTGTTTAAGCTTTTTCCAAGCTTCAACTAAGCACATACTTCGTTGCTCCCATTCACTTCATCTCTCCCTTCTGCTAATTATAATTCTATCTACCAGGTGTGAAAAGTGTTTGGAGTGAGAGTCTGAGAGATACAACTCACATTTAAGCTATATTGGTTTTGTATTTTGGTTTTAGTCTTAAAAATAACCTGGAAAACAATATGAATTATTATTAAAAGAAAAACTAGAAGGAAATTTTGATGATTTTGAGTCTTACCGTGTATCTTTTCTGTCAGCATTCCCTTCCCGACTTTTCCAAGAAGTCTCAGCATTCGTTCCATCTGTGCATCACCAACTCCACTGTCTAACCATTGCTGGCAAAGAAATATATATTGGCTATCAGTCTTGTCTGATTCATGGATGACAATTCGGTCCAAGTACCATCCAGCTCCATAACCGACATCATTGTGCTCAACAAGCACTTTGCTTAACAGTCCAAGGTCTACTGCTCTGACCTCAGAGATTCTGACCTGAGAAAGTAAAGAAAAAATGAATAGCATTAAACTGATTAAACCATATATTTCATCTTCTGTCTTTAAAAGCGTGCGTGGAAAGATGTACACTTTTCAATTCTGAAGAACCTTTTGATTTCTGACAGAAAAGGAAGATATTCTGATACTTTCAAATGTATATCTAGAGACCCTACTTAGAAAATATGCAGACCCTTGAATGTATGCGTTTTTCCTTTTTCATGACTACTGCATCCCAGGCTGTATTAAGTATCCCACTTGTACACTGGAAAGAAACTTCATATCTTATAGAAGTTTCATGAAACTTCAACCAGTTCTTTGTAATTGAATCAAAGATAGTAAAGTGCAAATTGAACTTGGCTTAAACAGGGCTTTTTATTAAAAAAAATGTCCAAGTACTTTATATTCTAAGTTATCTCATTTGAAAAAATGCTATACTATTCAAGTCTGAACTAAAACTCACAATGCTGATGACTGTGCAAACAAAGGATGATACTGACATTAGAAACTATAAGTAAAGCTGTGCACGCATACAGGCAAGAATTGATGCGCTCTTTGGATGTAAATAGACATCTGTTTAAATATTGCTACAGCTACTAGCAAACAAAAGCTAAATGGCAACTGCACTAGTGCATGTTGGGATGAATAAATTATGTGACTGAGAGAATGAATGTGTTCTGTGCAAGAGAGAATACAAGTGGGTGGGTAGATACATGGGCATGTGTGTGGGTGACATTAAAAAAAAATGCAGATGGATAGTAGAAACAGACGCTGTAATTTTTATTTGTTGCCAACCAATTTTCCACCAGGCAGGAAAAAGCATGACAACCAGAAAGCAACAAAAAAGAGATGATTTTTTAAAAATTATCATGTCATCTGGTCCACTCCCCTGGCTGTGTTGGACTATTTTCTACAATGTACTCAGAAAAAGAAGACATCAGAGTTATTCTTCCTATCACAGCCTTAGAGTTTCCATCATCACCTTGTTATATCCATGAATGCAAATACAGTCCAAAATAAGATATAGCTGGGAGAAACATCTTGTAAATAATGTTTTTGGTAGGGTTTTTTTTTTTTTTTTTGAGTTTTTTAAAAAGCTCATTGCTTTTTAATTTTATTCTTTATAATTCCAAGCCAAATATAATTTTCTTGTCAGTCTACATGACCCTTGACTTAGAGGAAATAGCCTGTATTGCTAATATTCATGTTCTTTCACAGCTAACTCTGTCTGAAAAAGGAACCTATCATTAGTCTCATTCTTTGAGATAATAATTAACAGTCATTAGACAACAGTGGTCATAATCACTCATTGTTATAAATGAATTCTCATAACAATACATTAAATTGCCTACTCCTTTAGTATTAGCAAGAATGCACTTTTGGTTGATGCCATTACATTTCTTTTTTTTTTTCCTACTGAGTATAAAGGCATTTAGAACTGCATTAAAGACAATACTGGGAGTGTAATTAATGAACGCCAACAGGAGTTTATTTAAATTGACTTACTTCAGATGGAGAGTTAGCTAGTCAAAATAACAATGCTCACTTATTTAACCCATTAAAATGATGAAAAAGTTAGGCATATAATTACCTGAATGAATGAAAACTACCTGTTCTTCCTACAGTCATATATTTGCTTATACTTTGTGATAATTTTCTGTCTTCCTAGTTTTTCCTTATATTCCATTCTTTATCAGTCAAGAGAAACTCTTTTTCTCATACCTCAGGTTTCCTTAGCTTTGTCTCCTTTGTCCAACCTCTCCATATTTTTCAGGAATTTGTCTGTCAGTACTATTTGCCCTTTACATCTCTTCCTTCCACCTCTTAGATACTGTCACTAAAACCTCATTTCAACATTTTTATTAAGGTACTTCCTATAAAAAGTACATAATACTGGTTGTAGAATGTCAGATCACAGATGCATCTAGTACTGTCAGCAACAGTTGACAATAATATTTTCTAGGGAAGAATTGAGGAAGAGGGCAAACACAGAGAGAGACTGCTTAAGTAGAAACTCTCTCAGGCTTTAGCACTTTGTGGTTCAAGAGATTTCCTGAGCCAGAGTTTGTGCCTTTGCACTTTAGAATTGTTTTCTATTAAAATCATAGAATTGTAGGGGTTGGAAGGGACCTATGGAGATAACTAATTCAACTTCCCCCCCCTCCCTCCCTCCCGGTTAAATAAAGTTGTCTGCATTACATTGTATAGGAAAGCGTCCAGACAGGTTCTGAATATCTCCAGAGGAGACTCCACAACCTCTCTGGGCAGCCCATTCCAGTGCTGTCACTCTCATTGTAAAGTTTTTTCTACATTCATATGTGCATGAATGCTTTGTATGAAAGCTGTTTCGTACCACTTAATTTTCCTTTTGTACATCTTAAGCAAATTAATCTGTAGAAGGCACTGCATTTATTATGCAGTCACACAAGAGAACTTACCTGAGGCATTACTGTATATTCTATTTTGTCAGAAGGAACTGGGGGTTGGGTTCAAAGGGATATAGTAAATGGGGTTACATCAGGCTGGCAACAACTCACTAGCTGTGCTCCCCAGGGCTCCATTTTGGGGCCAGTTCTCTTTAACGTTTTTATAAATGCTCCGGATGCTGAGCTCAAATGCATGCTAAGTTTGTAGATTACACCAAATTGGGAGGAGCTGCTAGCTCACTCAAGGGTAGAGAGGCCTTGTAGAGGTGTTACCGTCAAATCAGAGAGCTGGGCAATCACCAGCAGCACGGAACTTTACAAGAGCAAGTGCTGGATTCTGCATCTGTAATGGAACTATCCAGGAAATACGTGTGCAGGCAGTGGAAAGAGAGGTTGGAGAGCAGTCCTGTAGAAAGGGATCTGGTTGTTCCGGTTGATGGAAAGTAGAATCTGAGTCAGCACCATGCTCTCGCAACCAAAAGGGCCAGGGTGAGTCAGGCACAGCACTGCCAGTGGGTGAGGGAAAGGACTATCCTACCCTGCTCTGCACTGTGCTGTCTCACCTGAAGCACTGAGTAAAGGTTTGGGCAGCACAACATGAGAAGAATGTAAAACTATTAGAGAGCATACAAAGCAAGTCTACAAAGGTGGTGAAAAGCCTAGAGGGTACAACATATGAGGAGTGGCTGAAGTCCCCTAGTTATGTCCCAGACTATGTGCCTTTTTGTCCTTAACACTTCTCACTGCCTATAGTACCATCACCTAAATAATTAAGACCACAAACTTTTCCTGTATTTTAATAATATAGTTTGTACTAAGGCAGCAGTATACTTCAATACCCTCTGAGTAAAGAATTTCCTCCTAACATCTAACCTAAATTTCCCCTCCTTATCTTATCACTATCAGATGGTGTAAAAAGAATAGATTACTAAGAACAGTTATTGATGGTTTATGGGTGTTCAAGATGCAATACATCAAAAAATTCTTACACTAGAATCCAAATTCAAAAAAATTATCCATACTTAGTAAGTTACATATATTTTCCACGGGTTATACCGTAGTTTAACATCAGTGCCTGTACTTGACAAGAGAAAACAAAGATGTTTGGGAAAGAAAGCAATAGAATGAAACATTTTAAAAAACAGCTAAGGAACATAGCTAACTACTAACCTGTCCTCTTTCAAAACATGAGTGTCTTAGTCTCCTTTTGCAAGAATCTCCATTCTCTCCAAATATAGTTATAAATATGTCTGCATCAGTCCCTGATGCAGGCAATGTTCCAGTATAAACACTGACTGAGTAAAGAACTTCTGTCATGAAAAAACAGAGATACAAAAACATTACCAAATCAACGTATTTGGCAATATAATTACCAGTCATTATAAAACAGGATATTCAAGCAGAAAGACTACTTTCATGACCAAGGAATGAAGTTTTTGTATTTGACATTAATGTTTTGCCTGAGTTTCTAAATTTGCTAACTATCTCACAACACAGTACAACATTAGAGATGGTATGTTCTTCATGCATCAATACAGTATTCCATAGTTTCTATTATAAATGAAGAAAGCACTTTTCTTACACTGTGGTCGCTGAAATCAACAGAAAGAATAACATTCATTATTTGCGGCTTTTAACAAGCCTTGAATCCTTGTAGATTAACATTCTTAAATCGAGATACAACACAGATGAAATACACTTTTTGTTCTGGATCAGCTGAAATTCTGCTTTAATCTGGCACTTTGATAGTTATGTCAACCATTACTCAATCTGTTCAGGAGAAATGGTGACTATGAATTAATTTGTTAAGGTTCAGCTATTTATTTGGATATGCATTACTATTATTATTATTCAACACAAAGGACAGCTTGCCATGACTTTTGCTGATGAGTTATATGGTGAATATGGCTTGAGACAGTAGGACAGAAATTTTTTTTCTAAATGGTTTCCGTGAAGAATGTGAATATTTTAATGTTATAATAGACTATTAAGATCAAGTCAGGTGGCAAATACAAAAAGTTTTAAATATTTCAACTAGGAAGACAAAGCATGATGAATGAGTTTTCTTTGCTAAATATTGTTTGCTAAATATTGTTTGCAATGTAATCAGAACAACAAAAAAAGTTATCATGTCTTCAAATACAGTGATTAAATGAAACAGAGACCTACTAGAGCAGAAAAGGGGTTTGAAGAAAACCTCAACAATGTTTTTTTTCTTTCTGTGAATCATGCCTTTTTGAATACACATGTGCCTTTTTTAAATCCATGATTTTGTCCATCGCCTTTTGCAAATCAGTCTTTTTCTGAACAATTCAGTAGATAGGTTTTAACAGTTTTCAGACTTTCAGATTAGTACTTAGACTAGTGAAAACAAAATGCCAGTTGCTTTAAAACAGATAAAAAATATAAGAACAATACCTGTTATTAAAACTCTGACATTCTGAATGAGTGTCTAAAAGTAACTTTGAGTGATATTTTTTTATCATAAAATGTTTTATAGCCTTGCTCATTCTATTAGCCAGTTTACAACTTTGTATGAGTGTATTTATGTATTTCCTTACATATTTATTCTTTGTTCAGCAACATACCTCTGAGTGGTGCCTTGTCTGGTCTGACTGCTGCTAGCTCTGTCACAGTCTCAGATCCATCTCCTCCAAACAGACACTGTGCTTCAGTGGGAAAACTCAACTCCTGCTTAGTGTCCAGATCTTTCAGCCGAAGCTGTAGGAAAAAGTAGAAACATAACCTCCTCTGAAACATTCTGCTTTTCATTTCCACTCCTAAAGAAACATCATTCTTCCTATTTTTAATTCACGTATAGTCTTTGTAAAGATACCTCATTCTGCATAAGGAGAGAGCTAAAGTGGTACAAGCCCCTGATTCTGCAGCCTGTTTCTGTCTGTATTTTTCACGGCACAGATACTGGGAACATTTGTAGGGAACCAAGTTGTAGTTTAACCCAGAAGGAGCTCAGCTGTTCAAATGTTCACTCAATCCTACTGTGGTGGGATGGGATGAAAAATCTGACAAAGGTAAAACTTACGGGCTGAGATAAAGGCAGTCTAATAAAAGAGAAAAGAAATAGAAAATAATAATAGTAATAATAACAATAGTAATAATAATAAACCAATATACAAAACAAGCAAGGCACAATGCACTTCCTCATCGACTGATGCTCTCAGCCTCTTCCCAAGCAGCAGTTGCCCCCGCCCATCCAACTCTCTCAGTTTTATTGCTCAGCATGAGACCACATGCTATGGGATATCCCTTTGGCCAGTCTGGGTCAGATGACTCGCTCCCTCCCAGCTCTTTGTGCCCCACCAGCCTCCTCACTGGCAGGACAGCACAGGAAGCTGAAAAGTCCTTGACTTAGTGCAAGCACTGTTCAGCAGCAACTAAACTACATCAGTGTGGCCTCTTAAATCCAAAACATGGAATCATACCAGCTACTACTAAATCCATCCCAGACAAAGCTAGAACACAAGTGAAGGATATGGATCAAATTGTCTTGTATATACTTACAATTTCAGAATTTCAAAGGAATAACTACACTTAGAGCACTCTTAATATTATATGCCCATTTGTTTTGTCAAATTGTATTTGCTTAGATATGACTTGCAGTATTACAGCTATGATTTTCAAAGTAGGCAGGAATTAGGCATCCAATGGAAATATGGCTTTTGAAGAATGAATTCCAATAGGGGGAAATACTCCACAGGCACTGGCAAATTAGGTTCCAAAACTTAGAACCCTCAAAGCAACTAAGGAGGCACAGCTTTGGGAACCCACTTTTTTAGCTCCTGTTGTACTCAATGCAGAGATCTGGTTCACAAGAGGGCAATCTGGGTTGTGAACTTTATTCTAGGTCAAGTGATAAAATACAGAATAAAAATGTAAAAAGCATATGCAGGAACATTTCAGGTAACTATAATATTCAGGATTCAACCTCATTAATAGCTAATAATTGCTAGGCTTCAGAAATGGGTTCTTAAGACTCTGTTAGACTTTGTAAGATTTCTAGTTGTATATAAATATTATTATCAGGAAGAGATGGAAGAGGAAAAGGGAAGACGGAAAATTTAATGTCACCAATAATTGAGACCCTTAGGCAGAGATTCCCAAATTTACTTTCGTGACTTACTAACACTGCTGATACTTTTATCTGAAACAAAAGCTTGTGGTTTTTTTTTGTTTTCTTTTTCTTTTTGTATAGTATTCACATACCACTACATGGAAAACCTGACTTTTGAGTAAAGATTTCATCATATAGATTTCAAATGTAGGCTGTAAAATGCATAAATAATTTTATTATGGCATTATATCATTAAAGTTATTAGGAATTTTTAAAGTTTCAACTTTAAACAAAATTAGCAGACTATTTTCAGAAATGTAATTACTGAAGACTTTAAATTTCTGCTTATGCCATGTCCTCAGTTTCAAAACATCAGACAAAAAGCTTCCAAATGAATGTAAGCCTATGAGAATTTCTACAAACTGTTAGCAAATTGAATGCTTTTTTTTTAATGGAGTATTATCTTCCATTGCAACTGCAGTCTGTTCTGTACCCATTTTTGTACCTGCACTGATGTCTAACATTTTTTCATATAGTCTCTGAAACTACTATTTGTAGAAATATCCTTCACAGAAAATCAATGAGCATCATAGACTCCTATCAGTAATAAAATTATACTAATGGTTAACTGCATATCAGAGCAAATACCTTTCAGAAATTGGAACCATTAAAAAAAAAAAAAAAAAGGGAGGGAGGAGGGAGGGAGGGAAGATGTGTAACTTTATGAAGTAACTTTCTGCATCAAAATGTACCTGACAAGCTCTTTCTAGTCATAATATTGCATCTAAGTGTGAGCTTAGAAAAGTAAAAATGATTTCGTTTTATTTTAGAAAGGGAGAAAAACTGCTTTTGAAAAGGAAAAAACTAGCTTCTCTATAGTGTATAAGTCTCAAAAGTTACAGGAAATATGTAAGTTTTACTAAACTTTGATCATTTTCTAAAGAAGCATACAGATTACCATAGGAGATCAGCAGGAAAATCTCTTGTATTCTGAAACTGTTGTAAAAATCAGAAGAGACAAAAGACAGAATAGCAAAAGGAACATAGGGATTTTATCTCCATTTTATACTTCACAGATACATCTGTCATCTGGATTTTTTGTGAAATTTCTGAAACTTTCATTATTATTTCTTTCATGAGAAAGTAGGGAAAATGATTCTTTTTTTCCTTTCAGCTAGGACTTGGTTTGCCCACTGATTCATAGTGAACTTGCACATACCAACTGACTCCTATAGTCTTTCAGCATTTGTTTTTCACTATGCTGTAAGAATTCTATTAAAACCAAAACAACATGCTACATTTTAGATTAAGATTCCACATAAATAATTTATAAACAAACTGATAAATGAATAATATATGTTATAAACATATTACTGACACAGTATATGTTACTCTTGCTTTGTTGAGGGTTGTAAGTGCATGAGCAGAAGAGAATATACAGATCTATAGCAAGCCATTGACTTCTTGTAGATTGTAAAAATTTATAGGTATTAATAAGCCATTTATTTAAAAAAATAAACAACTATTGAAGCACTTAAAAGCATGAACAAAAATCACTTAGCAATATGCAGAGGGTTGTGTTTGAAGAAAAAACAGAAAGCAATCTGATTTTTATGAATTTTCTGCCAAGTTTGAAGCTACCTATTCCAGTGTAGCAGATATCGTAAGGGTTAGAGCCAGTCTTAGGAATGTTTTATCAAATGGCCTGGAGGAGTGTATTTAAATTGAGAAATTCGGGTTTTTTACCTACCTTTTTTCATTCTTATAGCATGAACTGAATTACAAAGTAAGCTGATGAACACATTTCAGAAATTAAAATTCTCCTCTATCCTCAGTGGAGGATATCTTCCCTTGAGTATCATAAGCTCACTCAACTTTTACCCTGGAACGCAGCTGACTGGAGTGTTTCCCATCAGGTTGGTTTCTGGACTGTTTATTTTTCTAGAGAATCACCTTTTACTCATTTAAATCCACTACAGTGTGAAGGAACTGTGTGGCCCAGTCCAGAAAACTATACTTTTACTGTCTTGAGAATAATTCAGCGCTACGTCTATAATACTTCTGTACACTTGCCTCCAAGTCTAGTGTATTAACACAACTTTGCTTTGCTTTAATCTCCACGCTTTTTGAAGGAGCTACCCTGCTACTCAATCTTACTACTGGCTGGGGAAAAGTATATCTTTAAAATCTGTTTGCATTATAACACTGACAGAATTAAATAATGTCACCATCATTTTTCATGAGAGACCTTAAGTACACATTAAACACCGATCAGATGTTTAAGGTCCATTAATGAATACTTGCGCTGAATAAATAAAAAATGTCAGTATAATTGCCTTCCACAACTATGTCACAGGGTATCAAAGGGATATTAATATTTCCATGCGGGGATTAGCATCCCCTAAAACCAGGAGAAAATGCTGCCCTCTATACCATGGTTCAGAATGGATCTTCAGAGAAGTGAATAGGTATGACTGCATGTGCTTCAGTGGGCAGAAACAGGTGGCTCTGCTCTCAAAGAACCAGAAGCTATAGGCAATCATCTATAGGCAAAATGTGACTGAGCTACAAGCCACAGGTGTTTCAGTTGATGTGGTACAAAACCAAAGATAACAATATGTTTTTCATCAAAAGCTACTTATACATGTATTAAGCAGAATTCTTTAAATGTAGAATAAACTGGAATACCTTGTGAAGATTAATTCCTCTTCCCAAACATGGACTGGATAACAAAAATGAAAGTTTTGTTATATCTCCAACATCTCCAACAGTCAACTGTTTGAAAAATAAATGAAAATAAAAAAGCAGAAGATGAATAATTATTATTTTTCTTTTCCATGTTTAAGAATAAAAAACTTTAGAGAAAGTATGGCTCAGGTTCAAATTTCTGCCTAGAAAATGTCATTAATTTCATGTGCAGATTTCAGAACTAGTATTTTTCTGGGTTCATGGTAAAGGTACATAGCTTCTAAATAGTGAAAACAGATTAGATGTGGTTTGAGAAATAAAATGTAAACGAAACATGAAATAACTTTGTTAGTTAATATCTCACTATTAAGGATTATTAGACTTTTTGCAGGGCATTTACTCTAGGAAACAAAAATATCAGTACATGGGACCTCACATACATAAGCTGCAGGTCTTACTTTACTGTAACACTTTAGTAAAATTTGTGTGAAAGAAAGAAGAAACCAACCAAAAATGGATTATCATTCAGATTCTGAACTTTCTGTGCAGGAGATTTCCCTTTTGTTCCAAATACAACAACTTGAATATCAGGCATATCTTCTGATACTTGCACACAGTGTACCCACATTTGCCATTGTCCTCTGCTTTTAGTATTAATTGATTTTGTAAGAAGAGATGGAGATGTCACAGATGTTTCTGTATTGGAAACAAACAGATATTGAGAGCCCATATCTAATTTATAAGATAGTACAAACCATGACATAAAATTATTTTGCCTTGTGTACTGGATCTGGCACAGACAATCAGGCAGACAAGTAACAGAAGCCCCACTACTCATTCTAGCCCTATGAAGGTGTGTAAAACCAGGCTAGCTACTTCACTAATCCATTTGTGACATTCACACAAGTGAGGTGCCCATCTTCTCCGCTTTGAACATGGTGCCAGCACCTGTAACTACTCACCAAAGTTCTGAGAGTACATGCCAACTTCTGTAAGGCAAGACTATGCATTACCATCCCCTCCAGCAACAGCAAGAACTAGAAACTCAGCAATGCCATTCCCACCATTTTCAACCCAAGTATGATTTCCTACTCCTCCTTTTTTTAAAAGAAGGCATAATTCACCTTGGATCAGGTCTCAGTCTCTCACTATCATGGTACCAGTACTGGCTTTGCCTACAAAGTAGGTGAGTAGCCATGAGGGAGCCATGTACTGGCTTTATTATGCTCTGCCATGCAATAGCGATTCACACAAAGAAAGAGCATTTCTGCTGGTATTACCTTTGAGAGGAATTACTACTTCCACAAAATCTTTCTTATGGTGTTTATTGATCCAGTTATTATAAACAAAGACATGTGAAGAAAAAGGGTAGCTGGCTTCTTTTATAACAATTTTTTCCAAGAACCACTCATCTGGATGAAAATAAATAGAACAGTCTTAATTTAAACTTGTTAAGCAACAAAATATTCCTGGTATGTAGTCATAAGTTTCTATCATTACAAAATCAAAGCAATATTTTCTTTTGCCTGACTTCTAAAGGAAATGAAAGTTCTGAAAATACTGTGACTGTGCATGCACATTTCTATCTGTTCCCCTGCTCTCTAGTATATTTGACACAGTGAAAAATTCTTAAAGAAAATGTATCTTAACCTAGTGAAAAAATAAATGCATAGATAGATTTGATCTATCAGTGCCCTAAAGGATGGAAAAGCTTCCATAAGATCTGTACACAAGAAGTCCCATATACAACAATGTATTATAAATACCCCAAAGGAAAACAGCATATCAGAATTTCTACCATATAAGTCACCAAGAAATCTACTCAACACAAGTTCCTCTATAGCAAGGATTTATGCAATCCAATAAGCCATAAACATAACTGAAGTTTTTCTCCTGAAGGAGGCTAATTTAGCGATTCTCTGGAAACGAGGCTCAGACCTTTCAGCTTTGATAAACTTGGTTATACTCCAAGTTTTGGTGAAGTTAATGAAAGTCTGATCATTCATTTCAGCATTACCAAGCAAGAAATAAATGAGAAGTAGTCCCCCAAACAGTTTTTATATACGCATCTTTAAGTTCAATATACAGAGTCATCTTGTAGACTTATTTTTTGATAAAAATAACAAGAGATTCGATTAATCATGAACTGGAACTGTCTTCTCTTCAGTATCAACATTATCTTCGCAAGTGACAAATCTGTAAAAGCTTTGTTCTTTTTCCTCTAGATACTGTTGGGACAAAATTTTAGCCAAATTATTGAACAAAATATCAGTTTATGATGATTCCTGCTGTTACTGTTTAAGAGCTGAACAATTTTCTTCAACACCTTCTGTTGAGCTAGAGGGAGAACACAAATAATATCCTGCAGGCAATGTAGCCTTTTTATCTGCCACTCAACCTCACATATACAGAATCCTTTAAAAAAAAAGAATATGTTTCTAATGGGTTAGAATAAAAAGTAAAAGGCAAGAACAACCTTCCGTGTTACAGTTCCAAACCTGATGAGCTGATTCACTTTCCTTATCTTAACTGAGAATCATTTAGAACTAAAAAACTCTTTCAGAAATGATGCCCACAATACAAAAAAGGAAAGAAAAAATGTTAAAAATTGCAAAAGTATGAAGTCAAATTGATTTCTGAAAAACAAAGTCTTTGCTCACATTAATCACGAATGCATAGTAACTGTTAAAGATAATGGTTTCACAAATAATTTTATCATTTTGTAGTGTCACTACATTTGCTAGGAATGTTTCACTCATTTTAATGAAGCTAGATCCTTGAGAAGTATAGTGCAATAGAAATAATGAACAACAGAAAGTTGAGAGCGATTTCAAATTTAAAAAAAAATGTGAATTTTAATCTCAAATTTATTACTATACTTAAGAGGAAAAAAAAAAAAAAAGCTGACCTTTTCTTGGACTCTTAAATCCAACAAGAATTTGTACCAACTTGCCAAGGTATACTGCTTTGATTTTGAAAACATCCACCTGTAATGTGAAAATAATTTAAATTATATTTAACAATTTAGCTTTGTACATCTGGACATTGCTCTGTATCTTAATGGAGGTAAATTTATCTCATTCATGCTATTCCTTTGTATTAGAGTTCATAATTAAATAGTAAATGTGATAAACAATATTTTCTATTCCAGAGAATATTATGAATATCAAAAAATTGCTGTACATAATAGGATGCAATTTTACAAGCAATGGATAGCAATAAAGTGCTCATGTCTTGTATGTTCACGGACTAAAATAACCAAATCACAATATCAGCTGGTGTTGAAAGTTACTTTGAATGAGAATCTAACTCTCAATGAAATTTGCAAGTATCTAATTATTCTGAAAACCTGAAGCAATTTTATTTTCATTAAAAATCACACTTAATTGAGTAAGGTAGATAAATGAGAATCAAATGAATAGCATCTGGGAAGATTTCAACCACTGCGCTACATATCTTGTTCAAACATGAGCCAGCAGAGTGCCCAGGTGGCCAAGAAGGTCAATGACATTCTGGCAGGAGCAGGGAAGTAATTGGACCTCTGTACTCAGCCCTGGTGAGGCTGCACCTCAAGTAGTATATTCAGTTTTGAGGCCCTCACTGCAAGAAGGATACTGAGAACCTGAAGCATATCCAGAGTAGGACAGTGAATCTGTTGAGGGGTCTGAAGCACAGGCCTTACGAGGAGCAGCTAAGGGAGCTGGGATTATTCAGTCTGAAAAATGGGAGTCTCAAGGGAGACCTTATCACTCTCTATAGCTACCTGAAGGGACGTTGTAGTGAGCTGGGGGTTGGCCTCTTCTCTCAAGTAAGTAGTGAGAGGACTAGAGGGAATGGCTTCAAGTTGCACCAGGGGAGATTCAGGATGGATGTTAGGAAGCACTACTTCTGTGAAAGAGTGGTCACATGCTGGAATGGGCTGCCCTGGGAGGTGATGGAGTCACTGACCCTGGAAGTGTTCAAGGAATGTTTAGACACTGTGTTAAGAGACATGGTTTGGTGCGAACTATTGGTGAGCACCAGATGGTCAACTGGATGATCCTGTAGGTCTTTTCCAGCCTTGGTGATTCTATGATTCTATTGGAATAAGGATGTTTTTATAGAAGCCATTTCTATGATAGATGTTTCTCTCTTCTATGATGAACGAACTTGATGGAATCTTTTCATTTTCCCTTCAGCAAATATTTGCAGTGATGTTATTATTTGCTTAAGACAAACAAACAAAAATTTCTTCCAAATCTGAAGCCAGTGGGGGTCTAATAACGTGTCAGCTAGATAATTCCTTTCAATCTGAAACAGATAATTCTGTTTGATCTGAAATTTATTTTAGCTACTCTATTTTTATGCCTAGAACTACTTAAGGAATTACTCTTCTAGGAAAATCTCTTTAACCCTCAAAAAGCAAGAATATGTTTAAAAGCAAGAATTATGAGGAAAAAAAATGAAACATGAAAAAAAATAAAATACTGCTTGATATACAGATATTACTATTCAGGAAAGTTAATCAAGAGAAGGTTGTGGTCTAAAGGCAAGATATTCTACGGAAATTCTATCAGCTTTACCATGTATATTTAAACAAAGATATCTCCATGGCCTTAAAAGTCTGGAATATTAAAAAAGAAATTTCAGAGTATATTTAGTTCAACTCCAAATGATTTCTTCAATTTAATTACTTTATTATTGTGTAATGCTGATTATGTATAGTATCTTACCTAAGGAAATTAGATCTTAGTTAATAGAGAAATTTATACCTACCTAGAACACAAAAGTTAGTGAAGTGTTTTTATATTGTGTACATGAAAAGTTCTACCTCAATGTAAGAAATAACAAGAAGATACTTGCAAATTCAGTTATGTTTTTCCTCATTGTTTTACCTGCCCTCTAGCAAAAGTAATCAGGCTGTTTCTTGAGTTAAGCCATCGTTTCCCCGAGTCAGTCCTTTCTCCTCGAATACACAGATAAGCCTCACCAGTGGCATCTGCTTTCTTCAAGTCTCCCGTGTGCAAATTGATTGAATATTCCACAACTTCAGAAAAAGATGAATTTAAAAGAAAGTTATCATGAGAAGTCTGCTTGTCTACTTGCATAACATCTATATTATCTAACAAGTCCTGGTAGAAACCACTGCAAATTCCATCTGAATCCCACACTGTGCCAAAGTAAAAGTAGCACAGATCTCTTTCTTGGTGTCCTAACCAAAACATTCCTACCACGTAACTCCCTGTTTGGCAATTCACAAAATACATTTTTTTTTTCACTTAGACACCTCTTCCATGAAATCAGCACAACTGGCTGCTGTTTGTGGCAAAGGGTCTCAAAAATAATTCCTTCTGTTTAAAAAAGTAAATCCCTAAAAATATTCAGACTTTGGAAGGTCTAAATTCTGTTTTCTAAGACAGTTTACGTATATTTGTTCCTTCTCTCTGAGTGCATGATATCACAGAGCCATAGAATATCTTTGGTTGGAAGGGACCTCAAAGATCACCCAGTTCTAACTCCCCTACCATGGGCAGGGTTGCCACGCATTCAGTCAGGCTGCCCAGAGCCCTATTCAATCTGGCCTTAAATGCCTTCAAGGATGAGGACTCCACAGCTTTTCTGAGCAAGCCGTTTCAATGTTTTCTTTTTTAAATGAAACTAGAGCTTAGTACTTACAATATTGTTTAAAAGAAAGCTGGAATTTGATTGTCCTAAGCTTTAAACTTATGTAATTACCTTCCTGTGGCTGAACAGATCAGGACTATTGAGCTTTCTCACTTCAAAGACCATAACACTATCAGAATGAACTTGGAGCTAAAACAACTTAATAATGAATTAAAAAGCCTTTCAATGTCAACTTTACAAATAAGTTTATAATGGAAGTAAAAAACAATGAAAGAAACAGAAGAAGGTCACAGTGCTATTATTTGTAACACCATAACAAGGATATCTTGAAAAAAAATGCTAAGTTTTTTTGCTTGCTGTGTGGCGTTTAAAACTTGCTCTTATTTAAAATGCAATAATAAATGTGTGCTCACTGGTATAATGCTGTATAGTATATATATATGTATGTGTGTGTGTGTATATATATATATATGTCACTGTAGGTATCCAATTTTGGTGGCTATGTTAGGGATATGAAAACCCGTGAGAGTTTCCCATATATTCTAAGGGTAGACACTAAGAGTTTAGAGTTAGATCTGAATGAGAATTAGGTCTGAATGTTCTTCTGCTTCCAACTACAAGCATGATTACTTCAGCCTAAGGAAAAGAAGTCACACAAGATTGCCATTGTAAAAGTCACGTTCAGGATGTGGGTAATAAACAGTATACACATACCACACATGTACTCAAGAATGCATATATTATCTCATGAATTTCTTGGTAGAAATTTTAAGACTGATACGTTGAAGGCCCAAGCAACCTTAAAACCCAACATTTAACATGTACTGAGCTATATTTGACTACTCTAAACTATTTGACCCCAGCTCTAATGGTTTTCATCACTGATGTTATGAACCAGATCTCAACAATGCCCAGACTGTGATGCAGTGCACTGCCAAAATGCTTCCGGCCTCACTCTGCTATTGCCCATACCTGGGATCTATGCGGTTACACAAGATATGCTCCCCCAGGAAATATACACCCCGGAGCATTTTCAGTCTAACAACTCATAATTAAATCCAGAAAGCACTGAAATACTCATTATTCAAGTCCAGTCCAAAATACATCACAGGATACACAAATATCTCAGTATAAATCCTGGAAACTTCCGATATTTTCACTACAGTTTACTTCTTGAATCAAGTTTACTCCAAGACAGAAATGACCCTATTTAACCAAACTATAGCCTTAAAAGAAGACATAATTAGGGGAAATTTCTGGTAGGTTTGAGAGTGATTGTTAAGATCCGAGAAGCAAAGGCTGTCATTTATTTTCATGCGTAGGTGATATGGAAACGGAGAAAAAAAAAATGTGTTCTGAAGATATTTATTTTTAAGCTTTTCTTACAGCTCTTTTCACAAGTTGGTGCTATTCATATTGAGTGTTATAATCAAAAGGCCTGAATTCAAATATTGTGACATCTTATATAGCTATTTCTTTATATGTCTAAAATAAAAAGGTCATATCACTGGAATGAGAGTGCTTTTGCTTACTAGATAGTTTTGCATACTGATTGAAAAATGAATGTCTAAAATGATTCATTAAATAATAAGAGCTGCATTGGTCTGCTGATAAAGGTGTGTTCTTTCCATTGCACTGAAATGTTTTTGTTTCTTATCTTTATACTATGTGGGGATGAGTTTCCTGGAAAGTAATTTCATTTCACTTTGTCATTATTTACATCAGGGACTTCCCTTGGAAATTTTTCTTTAAATATTTAAACCATGCTTTGAGAAAGTGCTTGTAATCAATTACATCACTCATGTTTGATGATAAGTAGTAGACCAAGGGTTTTCCTAAACTGACACTTTAATTTATCCCATGTTTTACTTCAAGGCAGGTAAATATGCACTGTCAGAAGGATGACAACATTGGTGGAATAAAATGAGTGTAGGCACACAGAGTTGCTCCTGATGGAAATCCAGCTATTTGAAAGTGTGTGTGCTGTCCAGGTGGCATTTTTGCTTCTTACTGCTTCATATTGCTAGGATATGAGTTATTCATCCAGACTGGTGGCTCACCTGTGTACTGAAGTCAAAAGGCTACTTGTGTGAATAAGAGCTCGAACCACAGACCTGACCACTCAGGTAAAGTCGATTAGAAATAACAGGGCTTACAATGACCTTTCTGGTTTGGTCTGTGATCATTTACATAGTTAATAATGATCTCAACTCTAATCACACAGCTAGTTACTTCATAATATCTGGATTCAAATGAGATACATACTGAAAAGTAGAAACATATCTAATGTTTTTGCTGAGTCAGAATTTCCTTGTGAATCTACTGAATCTTTTAATGCATAATTTAAAGCTCACTGTAGTCACAGAAAATATTTCCCATTAATTTTCAAAGATTTTGAATCAGAGGAAAGACTCGCGCTGTGTAAGCAAAACAAAAATATACAAAGCGACCCTTATGAACGAAAATTTGGAGACCATTCTCACAATCAAATGAACCACATCCCTCTAGCAATAGTGATCTACTAAAATAACATGTTCTGTTCAACCTTGGCATACTCGGCCTCTGCCAAAACCTATTTACAAAAGCTGTTTCAGATGTAAGCCAACATAGTAGGGATGTGAAAGTGATCACCTAGTGCTCAGGAAAAAGAAGAAAAAAACAACTATGAATTAGAGACAGGACAGAAGCTGTTGGTTTGAATTTTGCTGTAGGTGGTGGGGTTTTTGTGTAATTTACTAAGAAACAAAATTTATCCAAGGATTATTTATAACATACTTCAGTAACATTTGCCCAAAGGAAACTCAATATCCTTTCAGAGTGAAGAGTTTAAATGACAAAACCATACCCTGTCCTATACAGTTAAACCCTTTCCACCAATAAGTTCTCAGCTTTGCAATAAAATCAGATGATTCAGGTAGTACATTCAGGCTGGGAAGGTGGAAGTGGACCATCAAATGAATCATTTTTCTCCTGTTACAGCTCTAAAGATCTTTTCCCATACTGCTTTCCTATGCAGATTGGCAAGCTCTCCACCAAAATATAGCGATGCCAATGTGAAAGGGGGGGGATAGGATGCTGAATTTCAAAGGTGTTGGAGTTGTCTGACAGGGACATTTTTCAATGGGCTTCTGCAAAAGTTCAGCTGTACAAAATAGTACAATAAATTGAAAACGTCAACATGGGGAATGAATATTCCAGGGGTTATTGTCAGATGAATTTCTAAATGAAACAATTGTGAGTTTGAAGTGATGTTAGGCAACTAAAAATCAAAGATAATTTAGCAGACAGGGATATTTTTTGAAGTTTATTTTCTACTATGAAATAAATAAATAAATAATAAAAACTGAGATCTAACCCTGAAAATTTATCATATAGGAAACCTCAAAAACTTAAAATCATTCTTCTGGGGAAATTAAAAGCTGGGAACAAGATCAAGATCTGTAGTTGCTATAGCCACACAGTTAATTTGCTCAAGACTGTCGAGTAAATCATCTTGCATTGGTTCAATACCTGATTTTAAGAATCTAGTCAAAGGTACAGGGTCCACCCATCTTACTCGACAGTGTGTGGTAAAAGAGGACTGAGTTAGTCAGAATAGGAATCATCCAAATTAAGCAAAATAGTATGATTCAACTCAACACCCAAACAAGACTGATTCATGGTATTTGGGTGCTATGCTCGAGTTAACAAGCCTTAACTAATAAGCCTAATAGAAACACATTAGCTTGAATATTTCTTAAGTACTTTCATTTTGGAAATTAACATAGGTCTTACTATTACTCCTAATAATACGGCAATCATTTGATAAACATAAGCTACTGGACTTAATTTTGTCTAGAAGAATTAAGAAGCAAGCAGCAAGCTAATTCTTATCCATACCTGAATATATCTTATTGCACCACTACAAGACAGTGACCTACTGTGATGAACAAAGAAGTGGAAAAGTTATCCATTATCTGTAAATTGTAAAAATATAAAACTGGGTATTTTTTTTAATAAAGGCATATATGTTTGTTAATACATATTAACATACATTAAGCACTTACATTCTTCATGCTATTATGTTAAGAGGCTTGGTGTGAGGGTTGGAATTTGGGTTCATGTTGTGACAAAAATACAGTGTTAGCATCACAGAATTTTTATGTGAGCCAGAGAACTGGTGTTAAAAATCTTCTCATAAAGATTGGTAACACTCATTTTCAATAGTTATTTTGAAAATCATATATTGTAAAATTCTAACTTCAGAAAACATCCAGATTGGGGTATATATCACTGTATAACTTCTGGTAAATGCCTAGAGACAGCAGTCATTAAAAACTGGATTTTAAAAAAACATCAAGAAATTATCTAGAAAGCTTCAAGAAATACAGAAGCTAATAACTAGACATTCTAAAAATGTAATTAACTGAAAAATTGTTTTAAAAATTAAACAATTTAATTATGTAATGACTTTGTTTCAGCATGTTAACATGCACACTAATGCCTTTCATGGAATTGTCACCGAATTTATAAGGAAAATACAAAATCAGTCAGTGTCCTTTATTCTGAAAGCCACAAAGATGCATGAGTAATAATCTGGACCATAATTTACGGATAGAGTAAAATTGCACTTATAAATACTAGGGTAATACGCAAAAGTAAAGAAAATAGACAAAGTAGTTGCCCTTGTAATACTAGGTAATATCCAGAAGGCAAATACAGGTCTGAGATAATGCCACTGAATCTAATGGAATTATAAAAAAGAATCATTTGATCTTGGTTATTTAAAATGACTGTACTTAGGTAGCTACCAGTAGGGTGATCTTGGGCACTCACTTCTAAGAAAAAGTACTTTCACAGATGGAAGAAAAAGCAATTTCAGAGAATTGATTATAAATTTTGTTTCTTAGTCTGTTGCTTTTTTTTTTTTTTTTGCATTACTAAGAATATATTCAATTACAGTTGATAACCTTTGTTTATTGATCATAAAGTCAGTCCCATGTCCTAATGGGTGAGGCTGGATATGGAGACAGACACTGACAGAATGTATGAGTTGCTCACATGCTCAGAAAGAGGTACAAAGCTATTTTGGAAACGGGCCTGCAGATATGGGAATAAACTGGGAGTGACTGTTGGTGTTAAAAAAGGAATTATGATTTTTCCCAAGGATCATAAAGGAACACAGATACATATTTTTGCCTTCCTAAATCCCATAGAATCACTCAGCTTAGAAGATAAGCAGTTATATTAATGTAGCCTTTGTTACAATCAAGCAGTTCACATAACAAATGGAAAGTATTATTTATTTCAATGACTTTTACATTTACTTTGCTCTCTATAGAGTTACCTACTTGTTTGATTTGTCTGGGGATAGCAGTGATTGATAACTCCCAACATTGTTCTTTTGTCTTTGTTTCATGTATTTATCAAATGTATATTACCAAGAAATTTATTAAAGACACCCCCAAAAATTGATATTTCTCTTGAAGCAATTTTGAGTGCAAACACCTAATACTGAAATGCTTTTGCCTCCTGAAAGCAAATTAGAATACAAGGAAGAAGATGACACTTCGAAAGTTTAGACTGAATTAGTGTTGGCTCCACAAAGAATAAAAAATGATATTAACCCTTTGACTGCAGATTGCTTATTCAGTGCATCTTTAAATATCACAAATGTCATTATTCCATCTGTGGACATATACTTGAGTTTGAAAAGGACAGCTCACAGACTCAAAATGAGCTACATCTGGAAGAACATTGTATTACCCTTAGTTAGATGTCCACAAAATGGTTTATGTGTGTCTTTCTAGGTTAGTAGGTATTACAAAAGTATAGCATAATTTGGGGCAGAAACTATGCATGCATATTCTTCCTAGAAATTTTCCAAGGAAATTTTCTCAATCTTGTTTTACCACAAAGGAATTGCTCTACTAACCAGGATAATGCTCTTAGATACCATCTCTATTTGTTTCTTAACACAGCAAAGACTTTGTAGGACTTATTCTAGATTTATTTTTTTTTGTTTGTTTGAATTTCTAGACCATTAATGCCTAGTTTAACATTTAGCTATTTCAAATTCTGAAAATAAGTACCAATAGAGTTAATTATCAATAGAGAGGTAGTAGGGATTTTTAACAAGCTCTAGAATTATTACACTTAACATTATATATCCTGCATATATTACATGCAACATCCACTGTTATTTTGAACCTGATGGATCAAAAACCTAAAGTCATAAGCTTTTTTTCAGTAAATGATTACAAGGCTACTAATTGTTTAAATTTATGAAAACCCACAGAAAACCAGATATTTAAAAGGTCTTCATTATTTAATTTGTTCAGGTTTCAATTTTAAATAGGATAAAATAGTTAGGAAAATCCCTCTAGAGAACAGTGTGCAAAAGTTCAGATGGAATATTTTATTCCTTTTTCTGGGCAGCTTCCATCTTTTTCTATTAGTTTCTGCTGAAGCAGAATACTCTTTGTACTACAGCCTCTGGCAATAAACCTCTTAACTGTCACCAAAAGCTCCAACACATGATCTTTACTGTCCCCATCAATCCTCTTTATTCTAATGAGCTGGATAGATGGGAAAACTGTTCTTAAATAGCTAGTGATCAAGTCATCAGCATGCAACTGTTGTTTGCCATATTCCTGGGGGACTTGGAGTTATCACTTTATTATATTTCTGTCATCATCATATACACAATTCACACGTGATACTAGCAGCAGAAAAAAAGTGCAGCTTAATCTATTTTGCTGGAATAATGCTTGCTGTACTATAAATTTCTCATCAATATCAATAAAACAGTACTGCAGTTGAAATTCTATCCCTTTGCTAACTGATTGAAATATGTTTTTTAAATTCTGTCTCTGTTTTGTAGAGGGTCTTTGCAATTCTTTCATCTTCAAAATACTGACTATTTTTCTAGGTCACACGCATTTCTTTATGAATAGGAAGATTCAGGTGATATATAATAATATTTTGTATGTCTTCAGCTGACACAACATTAATTTGAAGGTGTAGCAAATAATCAAGTGCTAACACTGGAAACCTGCCTCACATGAAAGAAGACATATTCTATGTTTGGTATCAGCAGTTACAATATCTGCCATAATCTTAATAGCAGTGATTTCTCTTTTCTCAGCTTTCTTTTGTGATAAATGCACACACAAAACATCCTATTTCTTAATATTCATTTCCTGTGGGAATCCTCACACTGTGTTTCAGACCCAGGAGATATATTGGTATTACAGTGACACCAATCCTGACCCTAGTAACAAAAGCAGACTTGGCTTACCTGGCAAAGGCTCCTGATCTGCATAGAGAGCTGGCAGTTCCACACATTTGTCTTCATTAGGGTTGAACAAGCAGTCAAAAGCTAAATACATCTCTTCCTTTGTGCCTGTGTGCTTCATATGCAGTAAATCTAAGTGCCATGGCTGTTTTAGCGTGCTATGTGGGCCAGTTACCTGAACTTTGTAGAGCGAGCCAATATCTGCCAGTTCATCCTATGTAAGAAAAAGAGAAAATGAATGGATCTCTTCCTAATTGTGCCATAGCAAACATAGCTGACAGCTGTACACAACAGCTAAACAAACTTTAATAGATGAAGAACTGGAGCAGATTTATAACAATTATTATTTTGCCCTTTTCTAATCATATTATTTCCTTTGCTCTCATTGCAAATAGTTCCAGTTTAGTACTATTTCTTTATACTCAGCATAGATTCTTTAGCAGAGGAGAACTTAGATACTACTCATTTTGGATTCTGTTTATAACCTAACCTAGACTGTTTAATTTCTCTTTCATTAAAGAAAAGAAGAAAATTTTAAATAAAGATTATTATTTAATTAGTGAAATCATTAACTCTTCTTTACATGACTAGCAGAAATAAGAATCAAGAACAGTTTCTTTATTCAGAACATCAAGGCTGCTTTATGATGTAACTCAGGATCAAAATAAACATATTTGCATTCACTCTTTGGGCTTGATGCTAAGACTCTTTACATCCCTATTTTCCTGATTTGGCCTTGCTACCTTCTTCTGCTGTTCCAGTAATCACTCCTTAAGAAACCTCTTCCAGAACACAGCTTCACAGACACATTTCTGTAATGTAAAGCTGGCTCAGAAACTTCCATGGCCTTCTCTGTGCTCTGTGCACTTCCCCTTGTTTACTCAGTCCTGCCATTCAGTCATTTTTACAGGAGGAACTGATCAAGGTTAAATTAAGGCTAATGAACTAGCTGAGGGAAAAGCATCCAGTTTTCTCACAGGGATCAATAATTTCCTCAAAACTTCCAAAGACCAACAGAAAGATGGAACAAGAATTTCAAGAAAAGGACAAGTAACTGTGATTCTCATAGCTTACAGTGCTTCACGATTAAGGGATTTCCTAAGACAGAGGAGGTGTCTGAAGCATTTGCCTTCAGGCCATTTCCAAATTCTGCTGCATTGGTCATTAAGAGACAGCGAAATCAGAAAAGTAAAGAAAGCACCACAGCACTGATACTGAGCAAGGAATTGTAGTTGTAAGAGGGAAGTAAGAATTGTGGGAGTAGAATCGGGCCTCCTCTCAATGAAGTAAAATTCATTCAATCAGTCAATTAAAAGCTTAATATTTAAATTGTTAAGTAGCTGGAGAAACTAAAAACCAAAGGTCTGAATAAAGGAGTAAACTTAAAGAGGAAAGGAAGTGATAATGACAAAAGCGGGAAACAATGGAAGAAAATACAACTGTCCTGAAAAAACATGGTAGCAGAGATGAATAAATTAAATGAAAGAGAAAATTAACTCTGCACATTTCATTTCATTCACGTTTCTTCCACCTCTATCATTTACTCAGAAATCTCTATAGTATCCCTTAAATTGTATGTTTACAAATTACTTACTTTTGTGAGATCAACAAGAACTGTAAATCACTACCTGTAGTCAGGAATATATTGTGATATGCACCTAGGGACCAATTTGCTCACTTAAACATTCTCAGAATGAAACTCTGGGAGAAAGATCACCCCTGCTCATACAAAAGCTGTTGCTTAAGTGATAGTCTGACTGCCTACAAAGTAAAAAAAAGAAGATAATCCATGCCAAACTACACAGAGAACTTAAAAATCAATTTAGTAGCTTAGTTTAAAGAAACAATTTGTCATCTCAGAATTAAGTGGGTTATCAGGCACATGATTTTTAGACTTTTTTTTTTCCAATAGATAAAGATTGAAGTACTTTGATTTGAATTGCTTTTCCTGTAACTTGAAGCGACAACTTCTTATGATTCTGGTTGCCGAAGAAGATGAAAGAAAGGTGTAATGGATCTTCTTCATTGCTCCAGTCAGATCCAGTGATGTCCATTATCCAGAGACCAGATGACTGCAAGATGACTTTAGGCAGTTTAGGACAAGAAATCAATCTTCTACCTTTAAAAATGATCAAAGAGAAAGAGGAAAGACGACAGTATGACAGACTAGCATAATATAACAGGACCACAGCCTTTACAATACACAAACCAAGCTCTATTTGCAGGTTATGTTGTATCTATGGCAACAGTTCACTAAGAATAACACATCAATACTTTTTTTTTTTTTTGACAAGAATTTAACAGCTTAATCTTCCTTCTGTTTTTAAATTTTAGTTTCACAGGTATTTTCTTGATAAAATGTTATTTTTCTTGTCATGTTTGGAAGAAATTACTAAGAGAACATTTAGCCACCTTTTAGAGGTCTAATCAACTGTTCTTAAAAAAAATAAAAATCAATGTTACTAAAATCACTTAATCACTTATAAGGACAAGACACCTGTAGCCTGTAGACATCTAATGTAAAATCAATAATGATGAACTTCACATGACACTATATCATATTTAGCTATAATATATCGTATAATACTGTGAGACCGACATATAGTAAACATGCAAAAATATTTGCCAGATCCTCAATAAATCAATATGACCTTCTTCTCTTTTTCTTCATTAATTGCCACTATTTTTCATTTCCTTTTGGATTTACACAACTCATGGTGCAGTAAGCTTGGAATGAGTATAAACAGCATAGCAGAACAGTACGATTTCTTTGCACAGTGGAATAATACCACAGGTGACTAAACACACAGATTGACTAAAGTAACTTTTCTCTGGATTTCAAATTAGATCCTAACCAACCTGAAAAGTACTGCATAAAACTTAAGCTATTTATCCCCACAAGGCATACATTTCAAACTCTTTACCTGTTTTAAATCTTTTGCTGTAGTGTCATAAATTTTAATTTAGATGGTGAGAGTTTTATACACAAAATATACATAGGATGGAATTTTATTAACTTTGACATGACCAGATGTGATATTGTTATAATAACAAAATCAAAAGGAAAATCCATATTTTCAATTTAAAAAATCACTTTAGAGACCTGAGGTCAAATTCAAAAGATACAGAGAGCCAGGCCAGACTACAGAAGAGCTTACCAACTGTAAATATCTCACAAACAGTCTCACATAATCCCAGATGAGTATCAAGCCAGTTCCAGCATGGAAAGACCCACTCTTTGTCTGAGTCTTGTGATTCTCTGACTGTTATCATCTTGAGGTACATCCCAGCCCCATATCCTTCTCCATCATGTCCTATGACCACTTTTTGCAAATGACTCAGAGAAACAGCTTCCACCAAAAATGAATCCACCTCCAAAAAAAACCACAACAAAATAAAACAGGTTGGACATGAACATCTTTGAACCCAAGTGAAAACAAGCTGGATTCAGCTGACAATACAAATTTGTCTGTTGTGTTGGGGGATTATTGTTGGGTTGTAATGCTCTTGTGTTTTGTTTTTTTTTGTAACATTAAACAACATTTACCCTCTGAATCTAAGAAAGCACATGCTAATTGTACCTCACATTCATAATAAATGATGTACACTAACTTCATCTGACCTTTGGAAAGTAAGCATTTTGTCAATCATTTCACATTTAAAATACATGTATATCAACATTCTGGCAAGCTAAAAGTTTGAAAAGACTTTGACTATAATCTTTGACTATAAGTATTTTCAGAGCATTTCCAGTATCAAAAGCGTAACATATAAATTTAGATTTTAAGGATCATTTAGATTTTACTTTTGTTAATAGTCCTAAAGAAAATTCAATCTAAACAGTGTGCTCACTACAAGATTGTTTTCTAACTTCTTCAACAGTCAGAAAATGTTGTCTTTTTTTTTTTTTTCTTACAAAATGCAAATGATTGCAGCAACCAAAAACTGAAAGATTAAGCTAGACAATGTGAAGAAAATTCAGAAAAAGACCAGAAATAGGAAATGAAGCAGATTGGAGAAGAAAGAATAAGAAAAAGGGCATCAGGGAATGAAAAACAGTGTAAGGATTAATGCAAAACAATACAGATTTTCTGTACACAGACCAGCCTTGCATCAGATGGACTTGACTGTAACTTCAAATGGTCAGCAAAATTACGATTAACTGGAGTTTTAAAACAATGTCTAGAATTATAATTAACACCCTCATCCCAATAAAGGGTTGACTTAATAGCAGGAATTTAATAAACCAGATGACAGGGCAATTAAAAAGAAGATAATTGCAAACTGATCTCTAAAAAAATGTAGTACTTTCAAAAGTCCTCTACGTTGTCTACACTACTTTTAAAATAGAAATATTGGAGAAGTAGCTTTTTTGTTACTGACTTTAAGATTACCTTTGCATGACAAAAATACCAATTTTCTTTTTAACAATAGTAAAGACTTGTCAACCAGACTGTAAGTGGAAATCATTAAATTTTTTAATTAATACATAATAGGAAATAAATCTGAGAATGATGGTACAATAAAATAACCATTGTAGAGTGCTATTTCTGCACATAGACATAGCCCTGACATGGAGGGAAAAATTATTTTTAGAAATCTCTCAGTTTTTAGTGAATCCAGTTTTTCTTTACCCTACGATTAAATCATTCCACACAAAACTAAGACTCAAGAAGTAATTTTTTTGTGTGCATTCTCTTCTCCTTTATAAACATTAAGTTAGTATTTAATGTGGCATTGAGGTTAGAGAAACAGCACTGAATTTGGAAGTCTCTCAGCAATTTCTTTAACTAATTTTCTATCCATAATTTTTTATTCTTTGCTACTTGTGCTGTCCTAAATTTGGAAGAGAACAAAGAATAATGAGCACAGAGTTTGTTCTCAGGAATCTGCTTTGTATTTATTCATCCAGCACTGGGAATGTGCTCATCCAGAAAGGAATTAACACTGACACTGGTTTGCTATGAATAGTTGGATAATAAATTCTGCTTCCATCTGGTGGCCTTTTACAAAGGAGTGACAGAATTTGAGGATGACATCAAGCTGAGTGGTGCAGTTGATACAATAAGAAGGAAGGGATGCTATCCAGAGGGACCAGGACAAGCTTCAGAAGTGTGCCCACATGAATCTAATGACGTTCAACAAGGCCTAGGTGTCCCCCCTAGGTCAGGGCAATGTTCAAACTGAGGGAAGAACTCATGAACCTGCAGTATCTGCTTACAGTCCAAATGCAACCTAGGCTGCATCAAAAAGGTGGAGGTGGGGGGCACAGGGAAAGTGAGAAGATGATTGTCTCCTGCTGAGCCCTTGTAGGGCCCCATGTGGCGTACTGAGTTCAGGCCTGGGTCCCCTGGCACAAGAAAGACTTCGAGTTGTTGTAGCAGATGATTAAATGGCTGAAGCACCTCTTCTATGAAGCAAGGCTGACAGAATCAGGCTTGTTCAGCCTGGAGAAGAGAAAGCTCTGGGGAAACCTCACTGTAGCCTTCCACTGTTTAAAGGGAGATTATAAACAGCTGGGAGACTAACTTGAGCAGGCATTAAGGGATGCAGTGGAGTCACTGATACATCCTGCACATTGTAAGGCAGCATTTCTGTGCCATTACCTTATTTCTTTGGAATTTTCTTTCTGTTGTTAAAGGCGTACGAAGATTCCTTACACCTGTGTCACCTCTTTTGCCATGAAGAGTGATATAAACATTTGCAAAGGTTTCTGCTCCCCAGCGGTCACCAATATGTACAGAGACAACATATTTATGGACTACAAAAACAAACAAACAAACAAAAAAACAAAAACAAACAAACAAACAAGAAAACAAGTGTGAATGAAACACTTGACTTACAAAGGTCTACTTGAAGGAAAAATAAATATATATTATTTAGTTAGACTACTGTTAGTTTCCATTTCTGCAACTGCAAAAGAATCTGCTGTACTATGATTAAAATGGGTTACTCTTTGTGAGTGTGATCTTTTCAACTTCCTTAGAAATTCAATGAAACTGGATTCAGGCAACTTAGACTTAACTAATATCCAGACAAATTCTATCTAAATCTATTCTACTGCTCAAGTCTTGGAAAATAGTAAGTCAGATGAGTTTGTTACTGTGAAAAACTACATCAACTTTGCAGTAGTTAATAATCATCACAGGGCAAAGAATAAACCACTATGCAAAGTTTATGCAAATTAGATAGCAGAGACTGATGTAGCATAGCCTGTGGATGCATGGCATAACATATAGGTATAAAAATTTAACAAATGAAAATATTAATGTAAGGTGCATGACAGCAATAGTAAAACTTTTTTTGCCTCTGTAGTGCTCCTGTATAAACACATTTTTTTCTTTCAATTGATACAGTTAGAATGGATTTTCTTCTGTGAAATATCATTGAGTTGCAGATGTATTCATACTTAAAGAGAATAACCAAAATTTTTCAAATGTCATTTTTAATGTACTGTCCTGCTGAGCTAACATTCAGCTAACTTAATGCCAGAGTTTCTTTTAAGGATGTGAATAGGTTTGAGATATTCAGTGACTAGGATTTCTGGAACTTCAGTTTTGAAAAGCAGTCATGTCTCATATTACTTTTATCTCATGTGTAACTTCCAGCTTTTCTGAACAAATGCAGTGCTTCTTCGGGCCTCCACACTCCAAGAGCATTTCTGAATATTCTCTGAAACTCTCAGCATGTCAGAAAAAACGCCTTAGGGAAAAACAAATACAAAACTTTTTTGTCCAGTATCATTCTTCCCGTTAGTAACTGAAGTTATTAAAAACTAAGTAATTCAACAGTAAATCTACAGATCATTCCCATAGCTTTGAACTTGTTTCGTCTTTAAAAAGTAAAATTATTTTCTTCAGTTTTGCACACAGATTCATGCAGAAGATTTATCAACTGCAACACCCAATTTGCCACTTAACTGGAAAATTAATTTTTTTTAAATTTTTACAGTGTACATATGGAGACTGCTGGCATAGATCCATTGAAGACATCAAATGGCCAACAAACGCTATATTCTATAAGCGACATTTATTTCTTTTCAAGAGGTTAGTTTGCATTGTTCATATCAGCTCAACGTTTTCACCTGGTAAAGTTTTATGGTCCTCATCGACTACAGGGAATTCTTTCACCAGCTCCTTGTCTTCTCTGCTAAGAGACAGCCAGCAGTTACAGTCAAAGTTCAACTCTTGTTTTGTATGTAGCTCTTCTAAGTGGAAAGACTTCAAGTGCCAACCCTCAAAGCCTGGCAGATCATCACAGCTGACCCGAATCTTATATACATCTCCCACATCTCCAGTCTCAACCTGCAAAAAACGTCAAGAAGAGTGTACTGTCAGGACGTCTTCACTCACAGCAATTTTCTCAGCAGTGTGGTACCCTTTAACTTAACATCAACCAATGGAGAAACTGCATCAGAGGGTAGGATGAATGTAAAAGGGAATTTCTCCTTCTCTCCTCCATGGATGAGACTGCTTCCTTTACTTTATTCTGATTTCTTTTCAGTAATGTATAATACTTAAACATTATGGTGAGTTGAGATAAAAATTAGTATCATTTATGCATTCAATCTCATAAGGCAAAGGTAACATATTAAGATATGACCCTACTGGATAAGGAAAGTGGTAACTTACACTTAAAGTTTCTAATATCAGAAGTCACATTAGATATTAAAATTAATGATATTTAGCACAAGTTGAGAAAATTTTAACTGAGTTCTCACTTGCAAAATGATTGGATTTAAAACA
Source organism: Oreortyx pictus (assembly GCA_036925125.1). Classification (NCBI taxonomy): domain Eukaryota; kingdom Metazoa; phylum Chordata; class Aves; order Galliformes; family Odontophoridae; genus Oreortyx; species Oreortyx pictus. Next base: position 36,954,769 of record JAUPFR010000003.1, read on the forward strand.
TGAAATTATTTATAATCCCTTATGAGGAAAAAAGGGATAGTTCTGCATAAACTTAAATCATGAATCATGAAGAAATAAACCTGTTGAACAGCACACCCATTGCTCATATATGACCTATGGGAAAACAATATCTGGTTGCTGACTCTGGGTTTCTGTGAGATCTGCTTAAATCGTCCAAAATAGTGCTATGGGAATTGGGATGAGGAAATTGCATCTAATGATATGCATGACATTAGCTGCTGACTTTTTAGCCCCAGGAAGTAGACTGCTGCAGCCTTTCACCAGGTAACTGCAAAAAAGACATGGTAAATGAATTTCAAATAAAACAAAAGACAGAACTGTTCTAAAGATCAAAACTGAAATTGAGGCTTCATTCTTTATTTCTACTGCATTTTCTTCTCAAAGGCCAGTTACAATCTAAGTTTTGGTGACTGTTGCCAGGAAATAAGTTCTTTATGCATTCTGTAGAATTTATGCATCACAGTAGAATTCTGGCGTTAGTCTTTTGCAACCATGCTCTGGAACCACCACCAGAGTGATTCCTTAGACACAGCATGGAGCTCCTAACATCTTAATTAATTCTGCTTCTCAGCATAGCTCTGCTCTTGACAGTTCTTCACTGCTGACCCACCTTTCTTAAAGCTAGTTCATCTGTTTTTGCTCAGTGGAGAAATACATATAGGGAAATATTAGTTACGTTATTCTTATTAGGGAAGAACAGTTAAATGACATGGTTTTGTCATTCTAGGAGAGCACTGGCCACCCTCATTAATTAATGTTACGAATAGAAAAAATGATAAAACAACAGTGTATGAAGAGGAACATTATTTAAAATAAAACGACAACCTGCCAAAATCATTTTACAGAAGCTTAAACTGTTTATGAAGTAGAACTTATGAAATGTAGTAAAGAACTGCACTTGAAAATTTAAAAAGATCCCTTCCAATCTCAGTTTCTTAAGTAAAATCATATAGATATTACTGTCAACCAAAAAAGTTGAAGATTCAAGGCATTATTCTGTAAGGACAATGCCCTGTGTAAGTAGCATGGCCCTGTGAAGGTTCAGCATACCCAGTGCTGCAGGGAATCTCACAGCTCTCCAACTCCACAGCATGCACAATAGTTACACAGTGGTAATTTTACATCAAAAAGGGCACCAGATTTGTCCTTTCTCTGCACCTAGCTTGTCCTGTTTGCCTTTATGCTGTCTTACATACAGAATTTAAGGATATCCTAGGCTGATATGTATGTACATGTGAGGAGAGTTATGCATAATGGATTTACCACATCTTTACATCCGGACTTGATCTCCATCACTGCTCCAGAAAAAGGGAATCTGGGCAGAATATTTCATCAAGAGTTTTTCAATCATGCTATGTATGCTGCAGATTACATCATTAGCTATGGCACAATAAGTGGCCTAACTCCTCTTAAAATATGCATTCATCTCTTATTAAACCTAATGTGTACTCTCTGGGATCATCAAGATGACAGTGCACAGCTTCCTTCACCCTACTAAACTGTGGTCCCTTCACAGGCAACAGAATCATTGCTTCTGCTCTTTCAGAAACAGACTGATTTGTAAAATGATTGTCTGCAGATTTTCTTTCTTACAGATGGATCTCATGACTACCATACAGCTGCTCTAAATGCCACACACCACTCCATGTGTTTGAAGCAGCAAGCATTAGCAGTACATCAGTTGTCGAGATCAAAAGCATCAAATATTTTCAATTGAACTTATTAGGTATTTCTCCTCTTTTCACGTTTGTTTCGGATTTTTTGCGCAGCTCTGGCTTCAGTATCCTTTCTGTTCAGCTCCATCATTTTAAGAGATCATTGTTATTATATTTTAATAATCACGATCCTTTTCTGAGCAATTTAATATGGTCAGTTTCTCTTTGGAATATGATGTACTATCTTTGATCCCATAATTGGCTTTTCATTCCATCAATGGCTATTACTTGATGCAAAACGACCTTCAATGCAGAGACAGAAAAAGAATCTATCACAGAGTACACATTCAATGAATTTCTCCCTTGTAAGTTGACCAAATGTTTGCAGGAGGACATTATTACCCTCATTTTTATTCATGATTAAAATTTCCTAATTAATGTATTCACATTTATTCATTCTGAACAGTTTTTGCAATACTCAGTACTTGAAATCTGAGCTGAGTCAGATGTGATTTGTCATATACTAAATAGCAGTGTTTTTCCATTGCACTTTTGAAGGAGAACAGTTCTTACAATCAAGAGGATGCCTTTGGAAAGCCACTGGGGATTTGAAGCTCTCAGAGAAAGTTAACTGATGAAAATGATTAGAAAATTTCATAACACTTTAAAACTTTTTCTTTTTGAATCAAACTAGGCTTGTCCAAAGTCTATCATTCCTAAAGTAATTACAGTTTTCTACAATTTACTGTTTGGGTGCACACAAATTAAATTCTTTATTGCTTCTCTGTTAAAAAAAAAAAAAAAAAAAGGAGAGAGAGAAGAAAAAATAAAATCCATGCATAAATTATTCTAGTTATATTTATAAAGGATGTTGCAAAACCACCCTATTTCACTTTCTGTCAGAAACTCCCAAAGTCCTGCTACTGGTTGTCTGAAGCACCATCTCATACTGTGGAGAAAACACAATGTATTGCATTATGTGATCTAAAACTTTCTATCATCCTCATAGTCATTAACCAAAACCATATTCCACATTCACTGTGTATTTATAAACAGTCCTCCTTGAAAAGTTTTGTGCTTACAGCACTGTCACTCATTTCATACTACACGTGTAAGTGCTTTGGAGAATAAATGAATAGTGTTAAGGATCCAAATCCCATGATCTGCCAGTCAGTGTAACTTTGCATTTTGTGATTATCTGTATAACAGAAAGCGCACAGTACAGCAGCACTCTCCAAAGGCATTCTCTGTTGAGCTTGCTCTGTAATCAACCAAGAACTGTGCCGAGGACTGGGAGAAATATATATACATATACTTCACAGACTTTTTCATTGCATTAGAGATCAACAATTGATTTCTGTCATCACTGAAATATCAAGGAAAGTAAAAATCTGGGTTTGTACTGTCAATTCACTTACATTTTGCCAGTTATTTTTGGATATGTTCGCTCACTGGAGCCATCAAGGTTTCTTGCCATGCTATCTGTCTTCAGTGCCAGAACATCCAAGCACTTCAGGAGCAGACAAACTCACATATTTCTCAATTAATTTACTATAACTACTGTGTTCTATTTAAATTTATTCTTATTTAAGCAGATCACCCATGCTATTGCTGCTACCTGAGGCCACCAAACACAACAACTGCACATACTACCGTGCTGTTATTTTATCTTTTTTAACAAATTATTCTTTGCTCTTGCTACACGCAATTAAACTACACCTGTTCTTTCACAGGAGTTGGGATGAAATAGTTTGGATCAAATAATCATTCTGAATACGATACACATCTGTGCATACATTTGTATGAGAGCACCTGGAAAATCAGGAATTTACATGCCTTCCCACCCCCTGCGTGCAGTAAATGAATCTCTGTGATCAAAATTATGCCTATTGTTTCAAAACAAGCATGAGCTGCTTATAGCACATAACCTGTTGTTCTCTTTACTGCTCTAAGGACTGGTCTAAGACCAAGATCCTGGGGAGGTTGAAAAGTTTGTTTACTGCTGCTTGTTGGAAAAATGAATTCACAGCTTGTCCTCCTGGTGATATCACGCTCATGCCTTCTGCCTGCTGCTACAGTGGGAGAACACGAGCAAAGCTTCTGAAAGCCTTAGTGAGAACAAAGGAAAGGAGAGTAAAAAGAAACTGGGTTATTAGCTGAAAAATCTAGAGAAGACATTTATGAAGATATCTGAATAACTGGATACATCAGACCTGCAACTTCGACTATCTTAGAATGCCAGAAAAACTGGAAAACACTGTAAGCAATCTGAAAAAGAGAAAATTTAACATCCAATAAACAGTGCTCTAACAGTACTAGCGCATTCACACAAAGCAACAAAATCAGGCATAAATAGCTAAAGGAAATATATATAGACACAAACCCAAAGCCAACACGAAATACGATGAAGCATTCAGAAAGAAATATGATTAGAGCTCCAGCATGGTAGATTTGGTGTTATGGTAACAAGAGCAGTAGAATAGTAAGGACAATCAGAATGGGTACATAACAATACTGGCTTCCCCTGGCATGGTACTCAGTCAGGGAAATTAGGCAATCTTAACAAGCAGTACAGACCTTTTCAGAAATTACTGATGAGCTGAGTGCAGCAGATATCTGCTTTATGCAGTGATGCTTTCCAAAACTTAGCCAGCTGGTGGAGTAGCTCCACAGACAGACTGCTTCTACTGACCATCAGTTTGCACTGATAGTTCATGAAGCTTCTTTTGTTGTTCAGTGAATTTCTTGCTTTCTGATACACAATAGCTTTCTTGTCTTTAACAAGCGCTATTTATCTTTTAATTTACTGCCTGTAAAATTTCTAAATTGCTTTAGCTTGTTATTTAAATTTTAAATAATCAGCCTGAATCTGCTCATTCTGAGGAAGCCTTCACATTTTCCAAATGTAGTTTTGCCATTGTTTTCAGAATGTTTATTGCAGCCATTGAAAAGCATTTCTGAGCTTTATAAAACTGCCATGAATTGTAAGCTAGTTCTCTCATCTGGCTAACTAGAAGCTATACTTCAGGCCAATGAGCAGAATTTGCAATGATGTACCTTAGCAAGCCAGGGCAGAATGTGATCATTAAAAAGATGTCTCAGCTGAATGCTCTCAAAGCAGCAGGATGTGTGTGAGGTGTACAGATAGTCAGGACTGTGTTAAGGTTGATTTTAATACTGGACATGTATATGCTGTTGCCTCAGGGTTCATTGCACTTTGATATACTGTGGTTATCCAGGAAAATCCACTGCTGATGGCCTGAAAGACAGAGGCATTTGGTAGGAGTGTGGAGCCTGCTTTATAAAGACTGAAATGAAGGAAAGAAAAAGCCACTTACATCCTCTGGGAATAATGTATAATCCTTCTTCCTCAAATAATTGCATATTGTTTTTGTGTAAACTGGAATTCAGGATTCTTTAGAGAATTAAAAACAAAACCATACACAGTATGAGCTGGTGAATGCTATAAATTACATTAAAGGGACAATTTATCTCCCTGATAAATACTGAAAATTCAAGAATATTGCAGCTGCCTGTAGTAGAACATGTCCAGAAGCAGAAGATGACCCAAGACGTAAAGTTATATCATCCCATCTTTGGTAATAAATATGTTATTTGTAGCAACCAAGCTAGCATTCCATAAATATATGTCTCAGGGCTGGAGAGGAATGTCATTATAAATATAGTACTGTAGTAATATAGAAAGTTGTACTGTATAAATACAGTGTAGCACTGTATAAATATATTATGACTTACAATGAATTCATCGGTTGCTCTGGGTAGAAAACATACATGTCCTGGGTCTTGCGGTGAAAGAAGTAGCTCATCACTTTTGCCCTTTGAGCCATAAATCACAAGGGTCCTTTTGCAAGCCTGTGGCTCTGGGGAATCTCCATCTGTTTTCACCTGCACTCTCCACTGTTGTGCTAAACAAAAGAAAAAAACAGCAAATTTTTAGTATCAATGGAAGAAAGCAATGAATACCTTTGTCTTGAATTTAAAATAATCATTATAAAAATAGACAGGCACAGCTTCCCTTGAAGATAAGTTAAATAAGACTTCACAAAAAAAAAAAAAAAAGGACAGCTGTAATGGGTACGCGAGCAGAAAATAATACAAAGAAAGCAAGTAAATAAATCTTTGGGTAGGTTTTTGCATTCCTTAGGACAGAATAATTGTTTAAATTGCAGTAATTCATTTTCTTAAAGTGTTCATATGAAATTTTATTTGATTTATTTGCAAGAACTGCTGTCTAATACACAGCCACTCTAGTAGTGAAAATTAAACCACTTTTATAACCTAGTTGATCATATTCAATGGGTTCATGTGTCAGATCATATCATTCATTAGGGCTGAACACAAAATCTAGGGAATTACAAAGTGTTTTCACTGGCATCAACTCATGGATGAGGCCTTTCAGACCTTCTTTTTGGTAGACTGCATGTATTAATAGCAATGTTTGAAAGCCTAGATGCAACTCAGAAGCTATTTATTATTTAGCTGTTTGATTGGAAATCTTGCCCTGAATTAAAAAAACAAAAATAAAAGTAGAAAACAAAGCACTCAATCCTTCATGGCAAAGGGAACTTAACAGTGGAAGGAAATCAAAATGCCATGTTTAAACTGCGACTAATATTGTGGTAGTAAGATAATTTGACAGTGAGACAAAAGAGAACTGACTATGCATAAGCCTAGGTTGCAATATGATGACAAAGTAACTCATAGAACAGTTTGGAAATAAATTGCATGTACGTGATTCTCTTTCTTAGAGCATTGTGTGTTTGTTTTTTTTTCATATATTTTTTCTTTCCCAACTTTCTTTGATTTTCTTGACTTACAATTTTTCCCATAATTTTTGCTTTGTCTTCTTCAGCTAAGGCTGTTTTTCCCTTTGCAATAGAAGCTTTTTTCTCATTTCATCTGTCTGCTTCCTACCTCTTCTGAGCTCAGCTACAAAACAGCAGGCAAATACATATCTCACAGTCAATCTGCTGAGTAAAGCAGTAGCTGAAAGGGTCCTTCCATCTGAACTCTTTTTTTGAGGTCAATTCCAAGAATGAGTCAGATGTATTATGGAAGACACAGACTTTGCCTAATGAGGAACGTTTGTTGTTTGATATATATGCCAGCTTTGAATTTTATCTCCTTGTGCCAGGTTGGCATGTGGTACCCTTCAGGGTGTCACACTTGGTGAAGTCAAGCATCGTTTGAGCTTCTGCTGTTCCTGAGCATTCTGTTTATGAGCAGATTCAATTTTACAAAGACTCCCAACATAGCCCTGAACATCATATACACTCCAACCATGTCTCATTTTGAAGGATTTCCCTGAAACACGTCAGAAGGGAAATTAAGATAATTTTGCATTAATATGTTTTGCAAGAGAGCTTTCTCCTTGCTTTTCTCTTCTCCTTTAGGAGAAAGCAAGCCCCAAGTGAAGAAAAAGCAAGGACACATATCTTCATGTTTCCTGCTCCAAGAGGCATTACATACGGAGAAGGTATTCCAAGCAAGGTGATTTATTGTAGATAATAACCATGACTGTATTCTTAATTATTATTTTAAAAGAAAGGCTAAGACACCATCTGGGAGTTTTCCAGGAAATAAATCAGTAGTTAACAAATTTAAAGCCTATTAGCATCTGTGACTGCTTGTACTCCTGCATTTGCTTTGAGTGCTTCTACAGCTTGGTAACAGAGCTAACCCAGACTGAATAATTTTCAGTTCAGAAAATTCATTTTAACCTGCTCATACCAGAGTAAGAAAAAAAGTTTTCTACATTTTATATTCTCTCAGCTGGAGACTTGTAAGGATGGCTACACCAGACGAGAGACTGATTCCAAACAGCTACTGGGTTCAATGACTTCTATCTCTTCAGTAACTTCTGAGAATAAGATACCTGAGCATGTCATCCTCTGTACTTGGTATGCATGGTCACACAAAAAAAAATGTTTTTCCCTGATGCCACTGAACCACATTAGCTTCATTTCAGATTGAGTAGTTCTTCATTTTATTATTTTACTTTTCAGCCATTTTCTTTGAGACACTAGTATGAAATTGCTAAAAAGAGTAACGGAGTGGAAACAGACTTAAGTGAAAGAAACTCCAAATTTATCTTTTTCTGAAATAATATGAGCAAAGGTCTCATTTCATATCATATAGATGTTTCCAGAAATATATTAGAAGCATTTGTTGACTTTAAAAAAATTAAATGGGATAGACCATAATAATATCTTTCCAGAAAGATTTTAACCAGTAGTTTAGATCCTGAAAAATGCATTCAATAAAATTTTGAAAACCAAACCCTATAGCGACTTCTGCACATAGCAAATTGGGCAAGATGAAATATAAAGACAACATTTTATTATATAATTCATAAAACTAGACAAATAAGGCTATTTCTGCTTTTGAAATATTGCAAATTTATGTGCTGTTAGAGGATTGCTACCCTTGTTCTTAGGACGTGTTATTGCATTCTTTTTTATACAAATCTGTCTGTAATTTAGAAATTTTATGTTTATTTTTACTCCATTAACAAAAACTTCCAAAGTAGTGAATAAATTGAAAGCAAAGGAATTCATGGGAAAATTTAATCTCTTTTTTCTGTTTTCTTATGAATTTTCTGAATACCTTAATATCAACAACTTTTCCCAACAAGAAAATCTAACCTAAAAATATCTATCAACTGAACTGTGTTCAATCATGTTGAACTGTATGTTGAACTGTATTTTATACACCAGTGACAAAAGACCACAGTATCACAGAGCACCCTGCAAACCACGCTGCAGGAACTCAGCACATTTTAACTGATTGTATTGTAGGCAACACTGGGATATACCATGTTTGTAGTTTTGCTTTGAAAGAATTTTTTGAACTGGTGCTATAATGACAATCTACTTATTTTGAAGCAGAAAAGAGAAAATATAAGGAAGTAGAAAAATTTCCACACAATGCAATAAACTTCTAGAGAGTGATGAAAAGATTCGCTGACCCTCAAAATAATTTAATCTGAGAGCTGAAAACAGCTATCCATCTTCTCTACCAATGTGATCTCTTTTGTCTTTTTTTCTCCTGCCTCAAACATACATGAAGTCACCAGAGGATGAATAAACCTTTTCCTCTACTTTATTTGTCTTGATAATCTACAGGTGTACAAACATTATTTGATATGTGCTTTCTATATCTCATCAGAATCCATAGCCACCTGCAGCATTCACAGAGATCTGGAATACATGCTTTATTAAAGCTGGCATAATGAGAGTCTGGGTGAAAAAGACCTTCTCAGGAAAAATAACTTTCAAACTCTCTTCCTTGACTGGGTAGTTATTAGCTTATTAACCTTCTTCAAAGAGAATGAGATTTCTGACCTTCAGAGTGATTTATTAAGCCTTTGATTTTGTAACCTAAACATATTGATCATTTTTCTGGAAATCACCAAACAACACAGGAGAGTGCCGATCAATTTTTTGTGACTTTGCTTGAAACCCACTTGCAAATGGCAGCTTACATGCTATACGACCACAGGAATGCATAAAACATTCAGCTCCCTAAGATTAACACTGCGCCTCCTATTCAAGAAATATATTTTATATAGAAAGTTTGCACTTCCACTGTGAGTGAGACTGATTATCACTGCTATATTCTCCGTGATGTGAGGTCATCAGTGCTGCAGATGCTGGGAGACTCTGATGCAATTGATTTCTCTACTAAGACTGTGCATCTCTGGAATTTCCTTGATCAGTAGTAGTATTGTACACACAGAACTGAATACAAGACAACTCTTCAAACCTCTCATGTTTGATATCAACCTAAAAACCTCATTCTCTTCACTTGCAATGTCTATGATATCACTATTAAGAAAAAAAATAAAAACAATTTAAAAGTAATCTGTCCTGAAATCAGCCTTGTTCATCATCTCTTTGACATAAGGCATAATTAGCACAATTTTTCATCTATCTCAGTTCCTCACTGGAATGAGCTCCTAGATAAAGAAAAATGTCTAAAGAGTAGCTCAGGCTATGCTGATGTATACCTAATTAGCAGAAGACTCCCTAAAAATGTTCTTTATTATCTTTATATGTTATTATTATTATCTTTAAATGTTATTTATTATCTTTATTATTCAGAACCTCTAATTTCATTCTAATAAACCAGCATATATCCTCTAAGTCCTCCTGGACATCTTAACAGTGTCACATTTCCCAAACCAATCGAAAATAACCTTTTCATTATCAATATGAATATCTTATTGTTGCTAACATGCACAATGTCTCAGCAGTCTTTTTATCTCTGCTTGCATGTAAAAAGCAAAAATGTGCTGGAAAAAAAAAAACAACTTAAAATCATACTAAAACATAGTCTATTTTATGAATATAAGGTGAAGTAGATATTATGGCTGCATTTCAGGAACGTATGTTGAGTAGAATGTAGAATCCAATTCCAAATTGTCTTGTGACAATCAAATCTCTCTGTGGGAAAATCTTTATTTACCTGAGTTAATCAGTCTCCTTTTGTAAAAGATATCTTGCCATGAAACAATGAAAGTGTTGGCTAAACTGTTTGATTGAATGTAAATGATTATATTTTCACTGAAGCTATAATCTGATGGAGAGACCAGCCCTCATGATACAGAAGGCAAGCCACTATTTTCAGAGCTAAATGCAAACACTCCTTTGTTTACTCTAGTTTATCCCATACTCAGACACATTTATGTAGAATAAGCATTTACAGTTAAATGTTAGTAAAGAAATTTGTATTGGTCTGTTTCTTTTTTCTGTTTAGAAACACAGAAATTGTATCTCAGGTTCTGAACCCTTGAGAGGTCTTAACACCTTACAGTGATGGGTCTGTCTTTGTAGGTGTTTAGACAGACAACTGGGTGGGTAGTTTTCATTAAAACATAGTAGTCCAAGCAGATTCAGTCAAATTCTTACTTTTTCACTCAAACATTTGGAGTTTAATGTTTATTTCTGGCTTCTTTGAGAGTACCCTGATTAAATTTGACCAGAAAATGCTTCCACAGTCACCTCACAACACGTTTTTCAACAAACTGATGTTTGCTGGTGGACACCTACATAAGTTTTAAATGACAGTGACACTGGGATATACAAAATAGCACTAGTCTCTTCTCTCAGAAAATTTCTGGACAGAATAACAGAAATGTGAAGAAAACCAAAACGTTTTTTTGAGAAGCATATTTTTCTCAGTTACTTACAAAGAGTTTGTCATTGCTCTAGATTCCAGTTAGCTAGTTTATACTCTTTTTCTCTCACAGTTGATAGTTTACTTATATGATGAGGTCACTTGCTCAAATATTCACCAGTTACTAATGATTTGGAGGTTGAATTCAAATAGTGAAGACAATGTTGTAGAAAACAATTCTTACCTTTAAGGAATGCCTTCTCTGTGTTGCCAACTTCTAAAACATTAGCAGAAAAAAATGATGTGAGCAAGCTTAATTATCACTTTTCTTCATACGTTATGATTATATTCAAAAAGAATATTGAGTGATAACTAGGATGTAAATAATACTCTATTGTTATAACAACAACAACAAAAAAATCTGTAACAAAATACTCACTTTCGGCAGTTAGCTCCCTCACAGTTTTCCCATCATCTTGATATTTATCTAACCATCTTTCATTGCATAAACAAAAAGAGTGAGATTAATAACAATTAGCAGTATTGATAATTACCAGCCAGTAATTAGACAATTATCTTCTCTCCCTTTTCTACCAAATATGCCTTTAAAATACCTCTTAAACATAATTTTCTTGTATACCTTCATCACAGTTAACATTATTTGTATTGGGAGAATCTACCTTAATCTTCTTCTAGCAAAAAATGTGGTAATTTCACAATAGTTTGATGATGCAATATAGCACCTTAGATGAAATACACTATATGACATATTAAGTATTTTCAGGATCAGATCATTGTGCATTCAAGTACCACCTGCAGTGCTTGGTTAGATTCACTGTACTTAAAATGATACATAAAACCTGGTCTGGAAGTTTATAGAACTTCTATAGGTACGCAGCAATGAACTGAATTTCTCTCTTACCTTTCCTTTTCTTTGATATGGATGAATTTAAGGAGCTGTTTTGTAATATTATTTATCTGAAAAAAGTCATCCATACTCTTTCAGTTGCTACTCTTACTCTTATAATAACACTTTGTATTCATTTTCTTCAGACATGGCAACTTTATAGAGCTCTGATGTGTTCCTCAAGTTTCTTAAGCCTTACAAAATCTTCCTGACATTAAAGAAACAATTGCCTCATTGGACTCTTCTTCCAACAGCTGATTTTGATGCATACCAAAATGAAAACCTAAGACAGGAATCTGATCATCAGAATAATACTTGAAAGGAGTATATGGTTATTAGCTAATAATTCCTAGGAACTCTGCAAACAGGTATTATTTTTATAAACAGGAAGTGTTCTTAATGAGGCATCTGTATTGAACTGCTTGAGACTTTCACATCTATAATGTACAGTTCCCAAAATAACCTGGAAATCATTTCAGCAGCGTAGCCTAAACTCACAAGTTCTGGAAACCATACATGCCAGAAGTGGCTAGTTCTAAATCGTAATTCTTCACATTATTTATATTGTACTAAATATACAAATGCAGAGGTAATGCATACAAATTATTACTTTTGTATACTTGTCTATTTAATATTTTTAGTCATGTGATTCAACAAACGGACTGCTAAGAGTTCAGGTTGCAGTTCCCTCAAGTAATAAAATATTTGGAAGAACAGGCTATTTAGAAATTCTTGGAACTGAGAGTCAGGCATTTTCCAACATGCTCATTACAGCAAAATTCTAGACCTAGTAAAACAGAGAAACAGAGATTTGTTAAATGAAAGGAAAAGATGTAGCCCTTCTCTAGGACGAAAGTTACAGGCTTTCTAAAGATTTGAGGTATGCATATAAGGTTAAAAGCAACTGAGGGAGATGCGTTGATCAAAATCAATACATCTAGATCTTTTTACATAGTAGTTTTTATAAAGGTGAGAACTGTAACCTTAGTCATTTTCATGACTAAGGTAAAGCAAGATAAAGAAATATGGATGCACCTTTTTGACTGTTCTGGGCTTCTTTGCATTCTCCATCCCATACCAATCCAGCAAACTTTGTCTTCGTCAGCAAAATTTTGCATCCCTAGTCCTTTGCGAAACTCGAGGGCATTGCTCTTATATCTAGGTTGTGTGGACATGTCTATTCTGAAGAATTTTTCCCCAGGTTACTAAGAATACAATTATCTAATTTTGTTTCATCACAAATGACATACCTGTTACAAGGAAATAAAACCTCTTTTCCTTCCTTTCCATCTTTGTAGTAAATGACAATCTTATCCAAGAACCATCCATTGCCTGTATTGAAATGACAAAGGTTTATCATCTAAAATAATGCACTTGTTTAAATAATGATGATAATAATACAGAAAAAAAGGGCAAGATGATGAATCTTATCAGAATAGCAGTTCCTATTAGGACAGCATTAAACTAAATCGATACATTAACACAATGAAAGCTCTATTGCTCCCCATCTCTTGCAAGAACTACAATGTTAACTCTTCTCCATCTTACCTGGTGTAATTTTAAGGAGGTAGGATATTTTTGCTTGGAGACAAGCATATGCATACATCTGTGAACTGTCAACAACATTCACATCCCAGTCTGAATCCTTTTATTCCTTGTGATCAGGTACAAGGATGTTAGGACAAATCTGCTTATGCAGTTATATGACATCTGCATGAACACTAGATTGTTTGGTCCTTTGTGAGTGAAGTTATTCCACATAAAAGTATTAAAAGATCATTCGTGTCCACTGTTCCCATTTGCACGTGTTCTTACTTAGTTTCTGAAAATTATATGCTTTAGCTTTTACAGTATACGTTCATTTGCATAAACTACAAAGTCAAAATATACATAAATCTGCATGAACACTCGATTAACAATTCTGATATGAACAAACATGTTAAAAGCAAACAGAAGGTGTTCTACTGAATATGTGGCAAGCCTCCTCAAAAAGCTTTTCAGATTTCCATTTTAAAAGTCTCTATTTCAAGGGTATACTTTTGTTTATTTTAGTCCTCTGTAAAGAGAGGAAAGAGCCTTCTTTACGGAACTTATTTTTTTTATATATGAAGTATCATAATCTTTATTGAAGTCTCTCTTTACCCTCCTGCCCAAGGAAACAGATTGAAGAAATTTCTTTTGATCTTGCAACAGCAGCATTTTAAATTTATATAGCATTTAAATTACAAAGCACCTACGCATGTTATAGTCTCCCCATCTAATTTAATCACCTTCTACTCAAAACTTTGTGGTAGGTAAGAAAAGTCACTTTTACCAGTAGAGCTACATAAGTTTTAACACACTTTTAGGTTCCATACAAATTGTAAATATTATTAACTTAAACAGAGAAAAGCAAAACAAAACAGACATTCCTTGGCTATTTTTCAAGTAATAAATACATTCAACAGCATAGGAGTAAGACGGATTGAGGTATGACTGCTACTGTCCTACTACATTTATAGGAAAAATGTTTAAGAGCTTGTTTTTACCAAAGAAATACCATTTTCCATTAATTAATAGACAAGGCATTGTTCTAGTCTTGGTTTTGTTTGTTCGTTTGTTTTCTTTTTTATCTCTGCTGGATAGAGGAAAAAAAAATAGGACTGGCAAGCAAAGTGTTTATAATTTACATTGATAAAAAGCATTTATTAGTGAACACAGAAAAACTGTGCAAGAAAATTAATAATAATCTTGTTATACTATCGGTTTTCTCTTTCTTCAAGAAAGGAACTTATCCCATTTGCCTTTGTGCGTGGAGTTCTCAGCAGCAGAAAACAGACTCACTTCAACAGCTCATGTGTCCATGTAATATCACTAGATGAAGGAGTGAGGTCAGGATGTGTTATCCAGCAAGCATCAAGGTGTACTATCCAGAGAAGTAGGTGAAGAGGCCTGGAACCAGGCATGTGAATTGATGACTTTCTGGGAACCAGGAGGCCTATGGCAACTAACAGAGACTGCTGAGTGTAAGAGATAGCCAGAGAGATGTATGTGTATCTATGTGTGCTTCTATTTACTGGACAGAGTCAGAGTCCATGGATTTAGTGAGGTGCCTGTGTGTGCCTGAGGATCTGGATCTGTACCTGTAGCTGAACTGTGTGTGTGGGCCTCAATGTCTGGCAGCTGAGGAGAGTGAGGATCCAGAGCCATTACTGGGCAGTGTCTAAGAACTGCTACTAGTTGCCTCATATAATATACTGTGTATGTCTATGTATTTCCCATTAAAAGACTGCCATTCTGATCAGTTGGAGAGGGGAATGGGCTGAAGCCATTGGTCCTGTATATGCCTGTGTATGTGGCTCTGGACAGCATGGTCTAGTGGCTGGCAACACTGCCCAGGGCAGGGGGATTGAAACTAGATGATGTATGAGGTCCTTTTCAACCCAGGCCATTCTATGAAAAGTGTCTCTTCATAGCTTCTAACCTGCAAACATATTTACAGAATTTACGTCTATAATGCTTTTAAATACCAGCCTTATCTTCTATTACATCATTCCAGAGATGTGCAACTCAAGGGCTTGTACCAAAAATTATTCTTTGTGCAATATTATCTCCCTTTTCCTGAAAACGCTACAAGATTAATGCAATGCCATGTACTGGAACAGGTCCACACTTCCTTGCACAGATTAATTTAATAACAAAATCTTCTCTTATTGCCTAATGTAGCAAAGAAAGAAGGCTACAGTTATTCAAAACTGGCTTGGTAGTAAAGCAGATGTTGAACATCTTTATTTCTATTCCATTTGGTTTTAACTCTGCCTAATGAAAGATTATTTTACTTTTGTGAGCAACATTTTCATGATTTTTTTATATGCAAATGAATAGTGCTCTGTTATAAATAGTGTGGATTATCTGACATTAAATCCTTTTCCTCTTTACTGACCATTTCCCATGTTTTTCATCATCCCATCACTGTGATTGCTCTGCAGGAAGACTTTTTATCACTGTAAGACCTTCTGTCCCATTTTGAATGAAGGGTGCAATATAAATAACATGCATTATGTTTAAAAAGGACTTAAAAAGAGATTGGTCTCTAGGAAGATAATCCTACCTGGACCAGCTCCATCATGGCTAATCAGAACTTTCTCCAAGTCTCCAAGTGAGACAGCCTTTATGAAGAAAATATCCATCTGTGGAACCAAAAGAGGAAAATAACAAAGGTCATAACCACAGCTATCATTTTAAGTGTACAGTTATTTATTTATTTTTTCCTTTTGAAAAAATAAATATGGGTTTGTTATATTGGTCTTGGCCAGACAGAGCTAATGCAAAAAAAAATTTTCCAAGATGAATAACACCTTAAAAAATATTTCACAGTACAGCATTTAATTCCTCTGGCACGTGTAAGAGACTATTCTAATACCATTGACTCAAAGTTTGCTGATGAACATGTCCGAACATGTCCAAGCTAGTCCTGGACAAGGTTGTGAAATCCTCTGTCTAAGGGACAAGCAGATGGGCACGTCCTGGGACAACGAAAGAGAGATAAGCGGCAGCTCGCCGGCCGCTGAACACTCTCTTGTTTGGTACTCATCTCCGTGGGGAGACAGCCATCTCAGGAGACGGTTGCCTGACACACTAGCATGGGGGCAGCTCGATGGCCGCTGAAGGGGCTGGAGACTGTAGACTGGAGGAATCTGGAAGATAAATAGAGGGGTCCTGCAGCTAGGAAGGTTGGAGTTTTCTCTTCGGAGAGACTTCCCGAGCTGATCACTGTTGCTGTCAGGAGTTTCTCTTTGGAGAGACTTCCCTAGCTGATCACTGCTGCTGCCTGGAGAGGCCTTCTCTTGGGAGAGACCTCACGAGCTGATCACTGTTCGCTGCTGGCTCTCTCGGGGTTGCCTCCCTCGCTGCTTCTCCGGTGCGGACCCCTCGCTGTTTCTCCGGCCGACTGCTTGCTGCTCAAGGCTGCCCGTCGCTGCTGCTGTTCTCCCCGCTTCTGCCATTCCCTGCTCTTCGGCCTCGGACCGTCGGAGCCCCTTGCAACCGGACCGCCCCTAGGATCCTGGCTGGTGACTTTCCCTGCTTGTACAAACCCTTGCTTCTTTCCTATCTTTCCTATCGCTCGCCTTCCCTTCCCCATCACCCTTAACAGTGTCCGCCTTCCCCTTCCCCATGTCCCTGGTCAATACTGGTAATAAACTGGTCGGACCAACATTTGAACCGTTGTTTCTTAATCTCATGCTGGGTATACACATAATCTTAAAGAATCTCTTCTCCCTCCTTTATATTGGAGCGTGACAGCATGACACAATGATTCAAGGCAGAGAATGTTTTGGTCATCTTTATAGTACATTATCTATCCCTTTATGCCTCACCAAGACTGAAAAAATTCTTGAAAATAAGGATTTAGGGTTTGATTCTAAAATTCATAGTGATTTGTTCAGAACAAAAACGGTATTTTTACCATTTTATATGTATATCTAATATAAATAATCAGCACTACAAAAATTCTACTGTCCAGCGCTTTCACAAAATATACCAAAATCAACAGATAAATATTATTCATCTAATATAATTCTGTATAAAGAAAATCTATGAGAAAGCAGCAAATTACTTGTATAAAAATAAGTAAAAAGATGTTTACAGGTGTAGAAACAGTTTGCAAGCCATAATCTACTCTTATTGATAAGAAGCAGCATTGATTTTTACTTCACCTGTCCACTCTGAAACTTTACTTTATTGTTCTTAGATGTAAGGAGCTTCCTTTTGCCAGCATCTCCTCTTGTCCCAATGAGATTGATATAAACATTAAAATCTGTTTCAGCACCAAGTTTAGCACCTGTGTGTACACGGATCTCGTACACAAGCACTGGAAGAAGAAAAAACTTGACATTACCCTTACTGTTTATACAAGATTAAAAAGCTTTCTCATCAAAATTTATCAAGAAGACTGCAAATTTGGAAGTAGTAACAGCTACCCATGTTAGTCCCCTGTAGGTTCATACCTTGTAATTCTCCACACACCAAAAAAACTGAAAATACTGAACTTTGCATTTATACTGAATATAGAAGTCCATCTGCTCTAAGCAGTCTACCTAGTAAAAATTTCCTTGTACTCCATTTTCTTCTCTCACTCTACACTGAATATTCATGATTCTGGGACATAATTTGCAAAATCGTTCTTGTCAAGTTATCTGGAGACTTAGATGTTGTCTCATACAATAGTTACATTTCACAGGTACCAAGACATTGTCAACCTCCAGACTTGTGCAAAACAGAACTTTTTTGGTAGGTAAACTTAATATGATTTTATAACAAGAACAGTAATCGTGAACCTCAGTAATTTTAGGTTTTCACCTCATATACAATGGTGTACAAGAACATGAATAAGTTTCTTCATCTATTATAAAAGGTGAACACCTGACCTGCTTTTGAATGTTTCATCATTTACCACTAGTAGATGCTAACTCTTTTAAAGAAAGATCTCAATTAAAAGATATTTACAACTTTTGAATGTCTCCAGTTCTAGTCTAGAAAAAAGTCTTACACATAAAAAATATACATCTTTGAGGAATTAAGGAATAAAATTCAGAGTTAGCATATACATGTATTTTTCACCACAGTAATATCAGTGCTTACCAGATATGTATACTTATATTAAAAATAACTATTTGTAATAATTACATACTATTATATTTAATTCCATTTCTTCTCATTCTGACTTATACAAAAAAGTTTCTATTTACATTCAGCAAGACCTGGACAGGCTGGAGAGCTGGGCAGTCACAAACTGGATGAGGTTTAACATAAGCAAGTGTAGAGTCTAGCACCTAGGAATAATTGCATGCACCAGTACAGGCTGGGGGATGAGCTGCTGGAGAGGAGCTCTGCAGAGAGGGACCTGGCTGTCCTGGTGGATGACTGGTTGACCATGAGCCAGCACTGTGCTCTCGTGGACAAGAGGGCCAATGGCATTCTGGGATGCATTAAAAAGAGCGTGGCCAGCAGGTCAAGGAAGGTGATACTCCCCTTCTACTGTGCCCCGGTGAGGCCTCGTTTGGAGTACTGTGTCCAGTTCTGGGCTCCCCAGTACAAAAAAGTCAGGGATCTCTTGGAAAGAGTCCAGCAGAGGGCCACAAAGATGATGAAGGGCCTGGAGGATCTCCCCTATGAAGAAAGGCTAAGTGAACTTGATCTCTTTAGCCTTGAGAAAAGAAGACTGAGAGGGAATCTGATCCAGGTTTATAAATATCTGAGGTGTGGGGGACAAAATGGTGAGGCCAGACTCTTTTCAGTGGTGTGTGGAGACAGGACAAGGGGGAACGGACAGAAACTGCAGCACAGGAGGTTCCGCAAGAATGTGTGCAAGAACTTTTACGGAGAGGGTGATGGAGCACTGGAAAAGGCTGCCCAGGGGGGTTGTGGAATCTCCTTCTCTGGAGATATTCAAGACCTGCCTGGACATCTACCTGTGTGACCTGGTGTAGGGAACCTGCTTTGGCAGGGGGTTAGACTCAATGATCTCTAGAGGTCCCTTCCAACCCCTAAGATTCTGTGATTCTGTGATTTTAATGGCATTTTTTTCATAGTGTTTCTGCTCTAATCACTGCTGGTCAATTCTGCTTCTATCTAGTAGAACATAGAGGAGACTACTGTTTCAATAATGGAAAATTTTAATAGGTCTTTGGAAAAAAAGAAAGTTAGTGACAGTCCTAATCACACTACCTTTAAGATGGATCTAGGTTGAAAACAGAAAATGCTTGATACTGGAAAAAATGTTTAAGTTGTATTACTCTTAAACTACCAAATAGTAGAATCCTGCATTTCTATTAAGTTTTTCATTCACTGGACCCCAAGGCAACTTATAAGATTTAACCATCATACCACCGAACAAGTAATTTCTGATTCCCAGCAGAATAGTTAAAGAGATAGTAAAATAATATGGCAAATACTGAAGGGCAGAAAATACCCTGAGATGTATTCAAAACTAGGTAGGAAATGTTGATGGACAGATTGTATGCTTAAGCAAATTATAAAATTTTTAATGCATATGAAATAATCCTGAACCGGAAAGGACACTGTCTCCAACTCAATGTCACTACTACAATGGTGACTTAAAATTGGACTAACATGTCCTGATCAATTTTATTATTTTCTATGCCTCCAACCATTCATTGCAGCTCTCACATCCTTGCATTACTATATCACCATATAGCTTTAGAAATGAATGATCTCAATAATACATATTTTCAAAAATGTGGTAGAGCTTTGTAAAGACTCATCTTAAGGTTTCTAATGGAACAAATCATGTTGAAAAAAAAAAAAGAAAGAAAGAAAAAAAAAAGTACGGCTGGCAAGTAACAAAAAGAAATTGATATGTTAATTTGCATAGTTAAGCGATATACTCATATTTCATTTTATAACACAGAGATATAGATTATAAAAATACAGAATATCCCAACTTGGAAGGGATCCACAAGTATCATTGAGTCCAACTCCTGTCTCCACACAGGACCACCCAAAAACCAAACCCCATGTCTGAGAGCATCATGCAAACTCTCCTTGAACTCCAGCACTTGGTGTTGTGCCCACCACCCTGGGCAGCCTGTTCCAGTGCCCAACCACACTTCGGTACAGAATCTGTCCCTAACTCCCCTGACACAGCCTCATGCCGTTCCCTCGGGTCCTGTCGCTGTCACACAGAGCAGAGCTCAGCGCTGCCCCTCCACTTCCTGTGAGAGCCACAGCCGCCATCAGGCCTCCCCTCAGCTCCTCTGCTCTGGGCTTAACCAACCCAGGGACCTCAGCTGTTCCTCATGCACCACAACTTCTAAACCCTTCCCCATTTCCACAACCCTCCTCTGAAAGCTCTATAATAGTTTTATGTCCTTCTTACGTTGAGGTGCCTGAAACTACACACAGTGTTCAAGTCCAAATACTCATAACACTTACTTCACTTTTGTTATATTCATACTGCAGATAGTTTAACAACATGAGAATATTTGATGAGCAAGACATTGCTCAAAGGACAGAAGACAATGGGTTACAATATGCAAAGGAAGAAAACACTCTAGAAAGCAAAGAGTCACACTAGTCACAAACAGGACAAAGTCTTTCAGAGAGTGAGGAATGAGAGAGATCATATTTCCAAAAGAAAACCTAAAGATTATATATATTCAGTATTGTCATCCTTTTTAATAACAGAGCTAGACGACCTGTGGAGGAGGGCTCTATGGATCAACATGAAGTCTCCTTCATGCTTTTACGTTCTTACATTGTCCATTCTGAAAAAGGAAAATATCAGCAGGAGCCCAAAAGGGTAAGGAAAGACTGACTATGCTATAACTTTATATACACAAATATCTGTATTATTTACACCTACAAGTAATTCCCATGACCAAAACAGTAAAATTTCCGTAATGGTAGCTACTGCTTTAAAGTATAGTCAAGGCTATTTTAAGAAACCCCTTAACAATAAATGATTACTAGAAGAGAATACAAATGATTTTTTTTCCTTTCTGGCAGGACAGCAAACCAAATGGATTAAGCACAGGAAATACCAGAACAGAAGAGACAATTATAACACAACACAAAGATATTAAGAACTAAATAAATGACAGATCCTTCTGTAGCTCTGTGCTTCTCTTTGGTAACCAGAGAGATATAATTATCTAATCAAGTGCATTCTATTGTCACAAGCCTAAATAATTCAGTCTGAAGTAGAAAATATGTACATATTGAAATGTAAAGAACTGAAAAGATATTTTCCATTTTCCTTGCATCTATACATCTCTCACCATCTGGAGAATGTTAGATCTGGCATTTGTTTAGGCTACACAATCAATATCACCTAGAAAAAAAAACATCTTAACAAAAAGACCTGATTATTATTATCTTTTATATATAAATTAACAATACTCTATGAATCAGGTTGCTGCATTAGCATAATTAATGGAATGCTCCTTTTACCTTAGCTTGCTTGTATGTTACAACATATTTTATAGGAAACACAGTTAAAAAAAAATAATAATAATAAAGGGCAAGGAAAATATTCTTCTAAAAAGTCCTGTACATGCCACTACAGAAAACTGCTTGGACATAAGATAAGCACTCACTACATATATTGCATAGATTAAATACTTTCTCTGCAAATGGAAACTTAGGATCAGAATAGTGCAGCCAGAAGCAGTTTTTTCAAACTGTCAAGTAGTTCCTCTACTTTGCAGAACAACTACAAAAATGTTAGTG
Organism: Oreortyx pictus; assembly: GCA_036925125.1. Taxonomy (NCBI): domain Eukaryota; kingdom Metazoa; phylum Chordata; class Aves; order Galliformes; family Odontophoridae; genus Oreortyx; species Oreortyx pictus. Next base: position 36,976,720 of record JAUPFR010000003.1, read on the forward strand.
TTAATGGCTGCTGAGCTAGGGATTGCTTAAATATAATGACAATATATGCCACTATGTAACAGATAAGGCAAGGTATACCAGCTGTTTGATGAGCACTTGAGATAGATACAACCAAGTCTGGAGAACAAACCTGTCAGCTGAATACACTGCTGAGATAGCAAGACTCTCCATATGTGATATTTGCTTGTTTGTAGTTTTCTGTTCATTATTTGTTAGATGTGTATAGTAAAACAAGAAGACCTTAGAAAATATGTTCAGCCTCTGTATCTGGTTTCATTTCCTTTGAGAAACTGATCTGCTCTAAGGCCCCCACTGTTACAAGATCTGAAATAGAGACATGCTTCACAGCACTAAGAAAAAGTAATCACACAACTTTGAGAATTACAGCTCTACGGCCTGATCTTCTCCTCTGTAGCAGCATTTTTGTTTTACTATATGCTACTGATTTATTAAACTACATCAACAGGAAACTGAGATGGCAAAAAATAGGAATAGGAAAAAAATGATAGAAAAAAGATAGGCAAAAAAGAAATAAAATAAAGTTGAAAAATATAAAGACAACTATTGAACAGAAAACATGAATGCTATTTCAGCACTCAGAGGGTCTGTTAGACTCACATTTAGGCAGCTCTGTCTAATGTGGGACACATGGAAGTGATAGAACAAATATCTTGAAAATGCAGTAATTTTTATAAAGAACATAAGAGGATTAATTAACACAGACTGGCTGGAAGAAATCTCAGGCAGTACTCACTAGAAAATAAAGTGACTTTTTGTGAAGTAAGATTGAGATTTACGATCTCTTAAAAGAGTAGATTAAGATCAGCTGAATAATCAAAGAGAAAACTGTGAGATGTGGATGCATAGATGAAAAAATTGAAAGAAGGGAGAAAAAATTTTCAGGCAGAGGTGGTGAGCTTCTAAACAACTTTATGAAAGACAGACACCAAAACAGTGTAACGACTACGCTTAAAAATGACCCAGGTACTTATTTTACCATAATGGGTATAAGGGTCACTGAGTAGTCAGTATACGTATACATAGCATACGTATCAAGTCTGCATTCTCTCAGTCTGTAAAAACACGCTACTGCTACTGCTTGAGATATTATCTTGAGACTTCTGGTGTTTTGTTCTGTCCCAACTCCAGCTTCTGGCTTGTACTGATAACACGAAAACATGAACTACTTGGACAAAAGTGAGAAAGAAGGGAAGTTCTATTTCTCTGGTCATGAAGAAAATGTAAACAAAGGGCATATAAGAGCAAATAAATGCAAATTAAATAACCATTTTATTTTCAAACTTCTAACTTTGGGGACCTGAATTAGGGTTTCCAGTGTAGAAGATCAGGTATAGTCCTAATTGTTCACCATGGCAAGAGACCCCAATCTCCAAGAACAACATATATATCTCTCATTTCCTTCTGAAGAAGTAACATGCAGAATTCAGTCGTCTGAACAATTAGCAAGCAGCAAATTTTTTCCTGCATTAAAAACTAAATTAATATTTTGATATTCTTTGAGAGGATAAAACAATAATCATAATAGGGTTGAAAAAGTATTTATTAACGAGAATAACAGAAAAGCTTTCACGGCAGCAATATTTGTCTTTTCATGCTGACTTAGTACAAGTTACTGTTCCACTGTTAGTTCCTTCCACAGTAATTTTACTAAAAGAAAATACAGTCATTAATTTAGAATTCCATTTAAGAGTAGAGGAATTCCAGACACATAGAACTACCACATTATTCATACATTAAATAGGTTTCCTCCACATTGCAGCTGAGCCTAGTGACACTGGTGTGCTTACAAGAGCACACTAGTTTGAATCAAGAAACTGAATTCCCTGATTGACCTCCTTATTTCTATACTGCTTGCTGATTTCAGAGCAAAATAATAGATTCTTTTTGGATGAAACTAAACCAGAGGATTCATTCCAGGAAAACAATTAGGATGATCTTGCCAGAAATTGGCAATAAGTCCAATTGGCAATCAGAATGAGCCCAGACTTACTTCCCCTTTAAAGCACATTATGAGGACATTGGTTTCTTAGCTCGTTGAGTTTTTAACACTACTGCTTCACTGCACAGATCCACCCCTATCAGTCTGACAGTGCAAACAGACAAACTGGCCAAAGAACACAAAACACAGAGGCAGTAATTGCTAAACAACATTAAAATTGTCAGACTGTTTCTGTCCAGTCCTCGTCTAAGAATGGTGATCCAAGATACCAGGACAGTACGACACAGTACTGCTCCAGGCTCTTTGCTCTAACAAAATCATCATTTTAGTTTGATTCATCAAACAGAAGGGCTGAATCTCTGTCATAGGATTTTATCATTTAGTATTCACCACCTGATCTGCAGAAATAATATTTGGCATTTTGCCAATGAAAGAAGGGTAAAATATGGATTAGTGCACTAAGCCTAGAAGGGTACAAATTCTTAATGGCTGACAGCATTTGAAAGGTTCTACCTTCCCTAGAAGTGAGGCATATTTTGAGGAATTATAAATACGAAAACCCTATCAATTGAAGACACTTTGAAGACACATCAATTACAATTATAGAATCAGAGTTTCTAATATCCACTTCCATTTACTCCTGGCATTTAAAGCAATACTGTGAAAAATGTATGGGAAAATTTGAGGTTATTTAATTATCCTAAGGGTCTGACACTAGAAATTTGAACTAGATCCTTACATGTGAATAAGTTCTCTCCATGTTCAGCCTCAGTACTTAGGTATATAAGCATAAGATATGTAGGGAAAGGGTCTAGTGTTAAGGTTATCTGCTCATTATAGCTATGAGAGCCATGAGAATTGGAATTTTTTATTTGCTTATAAATTATTCTCAAGTTTTGAGGATGAGAAAATATGCCAGTGATGTTTTCCTTAGCTGCTTTTTTAGCAAGTAAGGGAAAAGGTCTTTGGAGTCTCTGGCCTCAGACATCTACTCTCCCAGTCACAGCCCTTGGCTTTAGCAGAACTGTTACAGCACATCCCTAGAGTGGGTTGACAGAGGTGGGGTTGTGCCTGCAGTGAGCAGTCAGCTGAAATACTGCAGTGCCACAGCCTCAAATAACAGCCACAAAAATGCAACCTTATTTAAGACACAAATTCACAAACTATCCAAGTAGACCAATGATCAGATCTTCCTAGTCAGTTACTTTCCTTCCACCACTGTTTTAGATCAGCTGCTTCAGAGTAAAGAAAAAAAAAAGAAAAGAAAAAGAAAAGTAGCAAACCTTGTGATACACATAAAGCAACTTAACAGAAGAAAATTTCTGAACTATTATCAGGATTTCACAGCCCCAGCAATTTCATCCTGTGTAGCACAGAGAAGATAATATTCTTCAGAACACTTCAACTTTGAAAAAATCACATTTAGAAATCAGTTTTACAATTGGAAAGAGAAGTTGGCTATTTACATAAGTAGTCAGCACCTCCTGAGTGATTAAACATGGATGCAAATTCTGTCCAGATAAATCTTGACTCATTACTATTTGCTTCAGTCATCTTTTGCACTATTTCAGGCAGTCAGCACATCCTAACCTCTTTCTGTATTTGCGTGCATATTTCCCTAAGAGGAAAAGAAGTCTAAATCTTCTGAGCTTGAATTTTTCCTGCCTCAGCCTCAAGACTTGTCTTCTGTCTCAAATCAGTACAGTATTCCTTCAGCTATGCAAGCATTTTCATTTGAAGTTTATAGTCACAAACAGTAAGAAAATTCAAAACATCTTGTGTCATGCACCCACTTAGATAAAAAGTTCAGCTCTATCTGTAGACAATCAATTCTCCATGTTAGGTTGGGTGATAAGGGTCACCTGCACATATACAGAGAAGTACAGGCAGTGGTGGGGAGAACCCAAATAACATCCTGCTCTGGCTTCTTCCATGCCTATCACAAAAGCCATCAGCCCATCTATACGAGCACAGGGACACCAGTGCAGGTGAGAACCCAAATTAAGGAGTCAGATAAACTGACACCAAGGCTGTCCCAGGGCAGCCTCATCCTCAGTGTTCAGGCATGAAACCCATGACAACAAGTCAGTGCAACAGAATCTTTCAGGCAGCTGGGTATGGGGCAAAATATACATTGCAGGGATTCCCCTAACAGTCCTATGTTGCTGTGATGCTGTAAAGCTAAGCCAAAAGTATCCAACATAATGCTTTAAACTTATTTTCGTTGTGTCACTTAAGTTATTCACCTAGTTCTAGTCATGATGACCAAATTCACAATGCCCATAACTTTGAAAACTGTTGAACAATTTTTGCATGATTATGCACAACACAAAACTAAATAAACAGTAACAAAAAAACAAACCATTTAGTTTGGTAAATCAAAAATAATGTCTGGAACTGCTTGAAAAAGAGTAGGTGGAGAACACCAAAAGAATTACAAAGGAGTAGACCTCCAGGGATCACCTAGTTCAACAGCATGCTCCAGTCAGTTAAGGAAAGGCTCTCAGAATCTGAAAGTAGAACAGAATTCGAAGTTAGGGGAAAAAAAAAAAAAAAGTCAAGGAATCAAAAATCAGCTCCATAGTTTTGAGACCTTGTAGGGTAGGTAGTAGAATTTGATTGGATTAAGTGGGGAAAAAAAAAAGGATAAGGGAAAAATTACACTTGCTTCTAAGAAAGCAAGTAATAACACATTACAGAACAGTAAATTTAAAAAAATAAAAGAGTGCCTTCTGAGCTAAATTTATATTTATTTGTTTTGTGTAAAATTTTCAGCACAAGATTTTCATAGTTAAGTAAATGTCTTACTACTAGAAAATACTAAATTGATTTGAAAGTACAGGAGATAAATTACTAAATCATATCAGATTAACATTAAGCAGTAAGTCATACACCATTTCTTCTGCTGGAGAAAATGACTTGATGTGGTTTGCCCAATACTTCTAAGCAATTAGCTTTTAAATGGGAAATGCAGATGGATAGTATTGCATCTGCTTGTTCTTTAGAAACTAAACAGGAAATCCCTGGGAGGCCCGGCTGAGTTTACATTGATATTCAATTTAAATGTGGCTTAAATCAATAGGTGACTTTTAAAAATTACAATTTCAGGAAATCTCTCAATCTTTTCTACATCTTTGCATATCTTTGCATACAATCTTGAGACATATATTTTAGTGAAGATAGTGTTTTTGCTAAAGCAATGACAGATGCAGAAATAGAATGATTAGAAAGACTAAATAAATTTGCTGTTTTAAAAATATTCCTAGACTTTGACAGCACTGACCTGATCTTTCACCTTACTTCATTTTGAACTAATTGTTTATACATAACTTCAATGACTTTTTCATTATTTTTCTTCTGAAACTGCATGCAACTTTTATGTTACTGTAATAACCTGAATGTATTATGATATTTGCACCATAGGGCCTTGCTCATCCTGACCACTCTTGATTTCAGAAATTTCTTATTAAAGTCACTAAACACTCTATAGAATAGTTAAAAAAGAAGAGCAAGTGCAGAGGAGAAAGGTAAGCTGCCACATGTGTATCTCAGTATCTTTTGGCATCTTTAACAGAGATCACTAGCCTTCTTTGACCTTGAAACCCATGAAAACACTCAATCACCAGTTTGAACTGCTGACCATTACCAAACATCCCTGTTTAACCAGAGAATTTCATTCTCCTAAGATTTTCCACTTGCTAAATATTTTCCTCTGAAATGATTTTATCTCATTAACTGCATGATGATCCATGTTTACACTGAGCTACTGAATCCTTGCAATAGTCACTAATCAATTTCAAATAGTTTGCCTAAATGTAAGTAACCATCTCTGCAAGTCTTACCACTACATTTTCTACCAGCTACATCATTGTCATTCTGTTAGTGTCAAAAGCATTCTCTAAAAAAAACATTGTGCTAAAAGACTGTGCTAACACCCTATTCCTCTGTAGAAGCCCAGGACTGTTTGAATAATAACTTTATATGATGGTCTATTTACTGCTTCACTTGAAGAGAGCAGAATGCAACAAAGCTGTGGATAAAGTTTCAGGTCACAGAAGTGCCACTCCATAGCCAACCATTTCTACGATAAAGGCAGTGACTTGGGTTGGATTTGAAAATGTACATTCAATTATTCAGATCACTGATTTCTGGTAAAGAATATATTTTGCAACAAAAGAAAGGATGATATCAAGCTTGCTAAAGGAAACATGATGTTAGATGACATTACATACATTGATACACCTTAATTTTCTGCCTTATGTGTATAGGCTAGTTACTCTAAAAAGAAGCATTTGCCAGTGATTTAGGAGCACGTTAACACAACGAGAATGTTAGAGGAGTAAGATGACCATAGCTATTACCCTAATAGTGACTAGGAAGGGAGTGGGGCAGGATGATAGCTTCCCACTTCTTTTAAACTAGAAAGCATCTTGTAATGGAAGGGTTTGTTTCATGGTTATGTTAACTTTTTGACAGTGTTCCCTGGAAGAAATATGAAAAGCTGTCATGTACTCACAGAATGAGGCTAGTGAACACATAATCTAAAATACTGAGCACGTACGTGGCAAAATTTCCTTTGTAGAGTTTCTTACTGCCACTTCTCTCCATGTATCACCTTCACCCTTGTCTTCTGCAAGCCAGCACTCTATGGGCAGACAAATCTCTTCTTGAGAAAGAGGCGACAGTCTTTCAAGTCTGACTTCCTCCAGGTACCAGCTGGGATCATTACCAGTGTTGTCATGGCCAATGCGGATTTTATATAGCTGTCCAAGATCCCCGAGATTAATCTGTAACAATATAAAAATAAATAGATAAATAGATAAAATAAATAGATAATCACAGTTTTGAATTTAAAAATTAATCCTGTTGTCTTTTAACAATACTTCTTACACTGTGCATGCAAGCTAAGCGTGTTACCAACATGTAACTATAGTTCTGTTCTTAAGAAAATGAAGCTTTAATATACAATGAATCTGAGAGCAATCAAGCAAAAGCATATGAAGTAGTCTAAGAGTAATTTCATTGACTTGATTACTGTTTTATTTGAAGTGACAAAAGGGCTCAAACAATTCACTTCCTTTTAAGATCACTTGACAGAATCCTTTTGGTAGTGTGGTAATGAAAGCTTCTAATTCTATACAAATATTTTAACAAACAGAAGTACCTTCAGTAAACACTGTGCACAATGAAATACTTTACAGTCCACAGAATTACCGTGAGCAGAGCTCCATTAACTATTCCTAGCACTTATCAGTCTGCTGCGGACCACTTTTCTCTTTGTCTTCTATTTTTATGTGCACTGGTGTCAGGGTTAACTGTTTCTGTAAACGCTGACGCCAGAGCACAGCAAATTTAAACAATAAAACATGGCTATGTCACATTGAATACTGCAGCCCTGAAATAAGAACTAGTTTGTTTGGGGCTGCAGAAATTTTTGAGTAATGCTGATGGCAGGAACCTAAGCACAAAAGCAAGGTTAACTGCTCTCAGTTCATTCATGTTTTTGAAAGCTCATGGAAAGGGGAAAATAATCACAGAAGGGGAAAACAAAAATAATAATAATAGATAAAATAAAAAATTGGTTTATTTGCTACCATTTGATATTAACAAATTGGAGTATAGTGTGGGGAAAGGAGGGGCACAGATAGACAAGCAGATAACAAACACCAACATTACTCCAATCATCAGAATCATAAAAAAATTATGAACCAAGTTTTGAGTTTGAAAGTCCTCCATCTCTCTTCTGGAAGGCAATATTAATGCCTGACATAGAATGAGAGTTTCCCCTTTGATGGTTTTTGCAAAGAGACACTGTAAGTTAATGTTTTCTCTTTGGTTCAGCTCTGTGAAGCTGGGGAACACCAGGACACAAGAGACACATTTGTTTTACTTCTGTTGAAAAGTTTTCATGTGCAATGACACAGAGAGATGTCACTCTGACATTTCTTGCCTATGAGAATCATCACAAAAGAGATTCTTGTATTCTAAGTTGATCAACATCTCCACATTTCCTCATTTCCCTGAAACAAACCTGGCACAATTCAGGCTCATAAGATAGTATGCCAGTAGGACTTGTGTCTTGATAAAGTCTGAATAGAGTCACACTTACAGAAAAATTAGCAGGTCTTCCTACATTAAAACAGTACATTAAAGAGGTGATAACTGAGCATACAACTGTTGTAATGAAACCACACACATTAAAAACATGTTTCTAATACTGCGAAGTTACAAGATCAGATAAAGGCTATCTGACACTAATCATACATGTAGCCAAGATGTAGGCTAAGTTGCCACAATAACCCACTCATGCAGAAATAAAGCAAAGACCACTGCACTGGGCAAGTAACTGCTAAGGTTGCCTTGCAACAGTATATTAGAACTCTTCCACTTCATTGAAAACCGAATGAAATGTGTTATTGGTAAAAACCAAAAGCTATATGCTCCTGAGACTGAGGCATTGACTGTTATTTGTTGTTTTGCAGGGCAATTTAGTAAAAGAAAAACAGAAACCTCATGCTCACAATGGAATTCTGGCATAGCCCTTGTTGACAGAGGAGTGCCAGAGGCATTTTTGCATACAGAGCTCATTATGATGGCTCTTAGAAACTTTCTAAGAGCCTCTTTCGTCTTCTGAAGCATCTAATCACTCATTTAGCTATGAAATAAACTGAAACATTTGTGATAAAAAAAATCCAGTATATATACATTTAGTGGGTATCACGAGGGTCAGCTGAAAAGTGAAGCCATATCTTCCTTAACTCTAATAATTTTTTTTAAATCTATTATGCTAACAAGCTTTTCTTTTTTTTCTGGAGGGAAATCTAAGATCGGATGCTGTTGATGTTTGACAAACCACTAACACTACAAGAGAAAAGAAAAAAGCTCACAAAAACAAGCAGATGGGTTGACTGACCAAGAGAAAACAAAGAATAATATGACATACAAAGAGAGGGATAAATAACATTCACCGTCATGCAAGGACTTCCTGTTACTGGATTATTAACACAGTAATCCACAAAAACCAATACAGAGTTTACAGAAAAATTGGTACAGAACAAAAATCACTGTTGTCAGGTACAGTTTTCCAGAAGATGCTCCTAGTTAGAAACAGCTTGACCACATTCACTCACTTCCTGTTTATCATCTCTAAACATTCCTGTGTTTCTTTCTTTTTTATAATTCCTATCCCGCCGTAGCACTCATGTTCTGAAAGAGGACAAAACATAACAATATTAATGAAGTGATGACCGTGTGCTAATTGCGAATTTGTCCAAGATGACAAGTCAAATGTATGTCTGCTTCTGACTAGAGGAAGGAAGAGTATGAGGCAACTTTTTCTGTTAAAATGAGGTTTTTGGAATCACAAATTGGAGAGGACATAAAATCATTAGGGGTAATGGCATATTTCTTTGACTGAAATGTCTCCTAAAAACTAATTTAAAACGTAAAACATTGCCAAATTAAAATTGTGTTTAATATTATATTTGTTTCTGATTGTTTAAGGATATTCTTGGGCCAAAAAGATTCATGTTCAATCTCAGATGGAAATTAAGGCAAGGATGTCAATAGCAGTTTCATCTTTTGTTGTAATTTTGAGGGTAGGAACAAATTGCCTTAGTGTAAGATCAGATATTACAATGGTATCTCACATATACTTGCTTACTACTCAGTTAATTTTGTCAACTGCAACAGTGTTATATACATGTCAAATTGCATCCTTGTAGCAAACTGCAGACCGAAATACTGTTAAAAAATGATAGAGCTAATGTTATTTTTTTTTGCCAACACAAACACTGTACCAGGAGGTTGTTTCTTCATTTCTGTTACTGAATGAAACATAGAATGGTTTGAATTGGAAGGGAAAATAAATATTATTTAGTTTCAACCCCCACCGTGGGCAGGGTTTCCAACACTGGACCCCACTGCCCAGGGCCCATTCAACCTGGCCCTGAACACCTTGAATACCTGCGTCTTTTGCAGTTCACTTGGTGACTGACTGTGAAATCCCTCCTGCAGTCTTAACTTCACGCTAAACTCTGTGGCGAGCACTGAAGGAAATGGACAGTTTGATTTCTTAAAAAGATCTTTATTTCTATCACTTAATATCCATAACAATATATTTGTGAATACAATGAAAGCAGTAATTCTACTCTCTTTGTAGGACTTTTCTTCACTGTGATAGCCCATAAAAATATTACCCTGTCGTTCAGTATCAAACATTTTTTTTATAGTATTAGTACCACATGATATTGGGAAAAATTGCAGACTCTTTTAAAAAGTACCTGATTTTCAATTTTTCAATTTAGGCTGCTAATAAATACAATTGTATGGTTTTCCTCGTTACTGTTACTTTTTTTTTTTTTTTGTACATACTTCAGGACTAAACTCTCTTCTTTCAAAGGCAACAGGAACATTGTTTTTAAGTTGTGCCTTAGAAAACTTGGCCTTACTTTTTGAAATTGAGGCTGAGCAAAGCTCATATTTTATAGTTTGTCCTTAAGCACAAACGAAAATCTAGATTTATTAGAAAGTTCATTCCAAAGACGAAGCAAAAACTAGAGTTTAATTATGTTTCTAAATGAGCTATGCAAACAGATTTTTCAGTCTCTAGAATAAGTATGATATTCTGAGTGAAGTCAGTATGACCTATTTTCAAGTATTTGAAATGTTTACCTAAGTGAAATGTGCAGTAAGATCTTAACAAGAGACTGTTCAGTGGAAAGAAACTTCAGTATAATGGTGAAAAGAATGCATGTAATGACTTTCTCTTTGATATGGTAGGAGAAGTAAAAGTCACTGTATTCCTGCTGTGCAGACTGTATCCTGCAAACTTTTTCAAATAAACTCAGGCAAGTATGAAAAGAATTTGGATAAGTCAATACTTACAGAGCAATGATGCAAAAATCTCAGCATCTAACACAACTGCTAAAGGCTACGCTTCACAGTCATTAATTTCATGTAAGAATCACAGAATTGCAAGGGTTGGAAGGGATCTCTAGAGATCATCAAGTCCAACCCCCTGCCAAAGCAGCTCCCTAGCCCAGGTTGCACAGGTAGGTGTCCAGGTGGGTCTTGAATGCCTCCAGGGAAGGGGACTCCACCACCTCTCTGTAAACCTGTGCCAGTGCTCTGTCACCTCCACTGTGAAGAAGTTCCCAAACACATCTGTGCAAAACTTCCTATGCTTCAGCTTGTGGCCTTTTCCCCTCGTCTTATCACCGCACACTGCAAAGAGTTTAGCTGTGTCTCTTTGTCTCCTACTCCTTAGATATTTATAGACATGAGATATAAGGCAATCACATTAACAGAATTTCTGAAAAGTCATGTGCAGCATCTGGATCCCCAAAAGAAAGAGAAATCATTGACTTATTTAGTGTTTCTAAAAATATTATAACTGATCTACCAACAAGGTACCCATGCTCTATACATGGTGCTTGAAATCTCTGGCTGTCTGAATTCAGCCTATTCATGAGTCATGGTCAATGAACTTGTCAGTTATGCATCAATTCAAGAATCAGAATACATCACAGCTGCCCAAATAGAAACATAACAGTCTCTTAAAAAAAGGAGTATAGACATCCATGGAGTAACATTAAAAAAAATTACATTAAACCTGTGGAAAAAAAATCTTTTCTTTCTCAGTGCTGTTAGTTATGCCTGCTCCATGCATTTACAGGATCAATGTGTCAGTTCTTGGAAAAAAAAAAAAAAAAGCACAAAATTCCCACATTAGAGAACGCAGCTACTTATATATCTGAGGATTCTCTGAGAGGATGGCATTTTTCCAAATTAGCCCAGGAATATTTTACTAGACATAAAGCTTTCCAAAATGTTGGGGAATGAAAAATCTGCCTATTAGAGGGTCTCAACTGAACTACAACATAGAGTTGTCTATAAAAAAGCTCAAGCAAGGACTGGTCACATAAATAAATTTAAGCTCTACGTAGCCTTCACTATGAAGGTTCATACTAAAAGAACAATGACGTGGTTAGAGAAGAGCACCTTATGCATGCAGAGCTGATGTATCAGAAGAAAGAATACAGTGATGGGCACATAATGGTGCTTCTAACAGTCTGAAAAAAAAAATTGGGATTCATTTAATAAAAGCTACATACAGAGTACTCTCCTCAATCCAAACCTCAGACTAAGACTGGATTTCTGATTTACCCTCCTTCTGTCTGTTGATTCTGTAACAACCTGGTAGACCACGAACTGACCTCTGCAATATATGCCTGTTTTCATGTGGATTTACAGCAACATTTATCATTCAGATGTGAAAAAATATTACTTCTAACAGATGGATACAGTAACAACTCTCAACATCATAGGCTGCCGCGATCTTAACTTGAACTTGTAAGCACATGCATGAATATTAGTCATATATGCATGTCTGAAAAGTGTTTAGATTCTGAGATAATACAAGGTATAAGAATAGAATAGACTAGGAAATGGATTAGGAAAGGGAAGGCCAAACTACAGATGCATAAAGATAGAATTGACTGGGGAAAACAGGGAGAGATCTTAACAGGGAGACTCATAGCGAAGGACACCAAAGTCACAAAATCTCTGATAAAACTGCCTAAAGCTGACAAGGGGAGCTAAATAGAAAGCATAACCTGAGAGAGGGGAGATGCTCAAAACATGGGGTTTTTTAATATGTTTTCATCTTCTGTTGTCTAGAAGTAGAAAAGAGAAATGTGTATATGTATATATATACACACACATAAATATGGCCGAAAGATTTAACCTGTAATTGACAAATCAAACAAAGTTCTCTCAAGAAAACACCACAAAAGTAGGTAATACATACTCCAATATATACACCAAACTGTGGTACTCCTGACTGCAGAATTACTGAACATCATCATGTTAACTCGCCCGCATTTCCTGAAGATGAGCTGAATTTTGTTTTTCAGCTATGTTGTCTATGAGTTCTTTAAAATATTTCTTTGTTGTTTTCTTGGAACCAGATAAAGTTTGCTTTGTACACAGCATGCAGCTGCTAGAGATACTTCTCCCTTTTATCTCAGTAAGGAATGAGGTTCATGTTGTTATCATATAGATTTAGTAGAGAGATGAATAATTTCAAGTGGAGTTCAAGCCAGCAATATGTCTGTTTTACACACGTTAAGGGTATCTTACTGAAGCATGGGTTGCTTTAAGTTCTATTCAACTGTTTTGGGACCAATATGTCCATGATGGCAAACAGGGACAGCTGGAGAAGAGCAGGACACAAGCTACACCTGAGTTCTAGGCACTGACAGTTCCATGGTTAAGTGAGAAAACAGTCACCTCAGGGCCTGCGGTCACTTTTACTATCTTTCCATTTGGGAACAATTCTCAATGAGCTCTTTATAATCTCTTATCTCAACAGTAGGAAGAAAAGCATGAAAATGGATTCGTTTCAACTTATTTTATAATATTTGATTTTCTCTGCAACGCTTCTCATTTTACTTTAAATACCTCCATTTTGATTGATGAAAAAATGAATATGGATCTAGGATACTGCAACATCAGATCCTCATAATCTATAAGGCTGAAGGAAAGAATGTTGGTTATTACTGTACAGGCTACTTAAAACAAGCAATAATTTTAGCAATACTGGAAGAACCCAAAATTAAAAACAAGAAATAAGTTTCTAAGTGTAAAACCATCGTATGATGGTACATTATGAGGTCCACCTGAAAAGCACAATTCTTTACAAATAAGGTGCATATAACATGAACATATGTTTTAACACTTGTAGCAACCTCAGCTCAAGAAAGCCGTATTTATTGTTTAGTAAGTAGTCCTACAAGTATTGGTATAATCCCTGCTTTTCATCTACCTATATTATTCTGTAGCATTTTTCTGTAAGACTAAATAAATTATGTCAGTGTCTAAAGGGTAGTTCATAAAAATGAAAAAACTAACTAGTTTAACTGTCAGTGAGGCAGCTTCATAGACTAGAAACATATCCTTGCTGCGCAATTCACTCCTGAGATGGATTCCAATGTCCAACCCTCCTAAAATATCATGCATATCACACACTTGCAAACACAGATAAACCCTTCTCTTTTTATAAGATAGTCACTGAATGTAAATTATGATATAATGAAGATTCTTAAGATGTCTTAGGAAAAATCTAGCTCTCTCAATAGCTTATTGTAGTGTCGTTTAAGATACGTTTGACAACGTGTAACAATAGGACCACCACTGCCCTAAAGAGATAGCAATGATAGCAAAGCAAATGTCTCAAGGCGAAGTACGGTAAGATCTTTGTTAAAGAGAAGCTAAGTCTTGCCACTTTCAGCAATGCTAGCATACAGTAGTTTGAAAGCAGAACTACTGAACCAGCTGTATTTTTACTGACTGCATTATTACTAGAAGAGCAGAACTTGTACCCAAAGGTAGGGAATCTTCTCTGTGGAATTAATAAAAATTGAGACATTGTAGCAGGCTTTTAGGGAAGATAATAGGCTTACGAGCTTCTGCTTAGTTCTCTTCAGGACAAAGTAGGAAATATATGGCATAACCACTCATTAAACTTAAATCATGGGAAAAGCACTTCTTTATCAAAGAGTGTGTACAATCATAAAAGATAATTCACCATGCTTCAAAGAACGATGACGCAGAACACACAACTCTGGAGAATGTAATTTACAATATAATTAAAGCTTCAGTGTCCACAGCAACTTAACATACTGCCAAAAATCAGTATTTCTGTAATACTGAGAAATGCACTGGAAACAGATTGTGGCTCTGATGGATGCTGCAACTTACAGTAGATTCATGCCCCTCGGTTGGAGGAGAAATGACTCTCAACAGAAAAATTATTCCCTAAAAATTATGCCTCAAAAGTAACAGAAGCAGAAAACCTTAGCTTAGAAATAGATCCTTTGAACATGCAGAAACACTTATTGAAGAGAAGGGAAAATCCATCAAATTTATATTCCTTTTCTTTCCACTCTCCATATTGTTCATCTGTGACTTTCCCATCTATTCAGAAAATCCCTGTGCCACAAGAACAAATGTAGGGCAGTTTATATACAGCTATCTCAAGAGAATCTAGAACATAGGGCTACAATTGGAAATGAGAACTCTCCCCATTCCGCAACTTTAAATTATCTTCAGCAAATATCATATGCTAAATCATACAGAAAACTCTAAGGGCGGCAGCAGCATTACATTCTACCTGTGCTATACTGAAGGTGAAGCAGTTTTTAAAATAACTTGCACAGACAGCAATCAGAGGTAAAAAAAAAAAAAAAAAAATCCTAATTGCATTATATTTTACTTCTATAGTAATGCAAGCAACATGAAAATCCGGTTCTAGATGAGCAACACAGTCTCAGGAGTATAGAGGGGGAGTACACTTTGACTTACTCAACTTTTAACAATTATTTTTTCATGATTTTTTTAGGTTACTTAATATTCACAACTTATTTTTCAGAAACCCAACTGCTATGCATTTAACTGTACTTCCTGTGCAATTGCTATTTTTTGTTAAGATTATTCCAGTAGAGTCTCTTCTGCTTTCTAGAGCTGTATTTGGAGAAGCAAATCATCAGTGAAGAAGCAGGCCTTGGGCATCAAGCAGAATTTTTTTTTTTTTTTCCACTATCCTCTCTGCTTAGCCTTTCTGCACAGTTATAGAAGAAGTAGAAACAGAAGAGATGTCAGCTCCACAAATACTGTGACAGTATCTTATGCAAGAATTTCATTTCTTATGTGAAGCTGAAACATATACGATCTACTCCTCACTAGGACTAGAAAATATATCTGCTCCACAGGGTGCTATGAGGATAATAGCAGAAATGCAGGCATTTGCTTCATGATAAGCAGGGGCTTTCCTTCTCTCAGTCAGAAATTCCTATACTGAGAAATAACTGTGCCGTAGACACAGGATCTGACAGAAGGAGAGTTCAAGTACCTGCTGTGCTTCTTCCTGGCATTAGATCTCTTGTGCTTGGTTTCTTCCCACTCACTCCTAACTGCCTCCCTTATCTTCTGCAGAACAATAATGAAAGACAGATCATTTCTCAAATGTATTAGGCATGTGTTTCATCATACCATATACTTCCAAGAAGTCATAGATGGGAAGATAGATTTCATAAGACAAGCCTCAGACTGTAGAAAGGGGCATTGCTGCCAAATGGATATCCACTGAAATATTTTTCAGAAGGGCAGACGTACACAGATTACACTTTCCTGTTTTATATCAGATATTCTTAACCCATCATTACCTGAAAACTTTAGCCAAGTCATTAGCAAGTTAAATAACTGTAAATGAAAGGGCACGATTGAAGTTCCCTCTACCAGAGCTTATATATTTACACTTCAAACTGACAAATGAAAATAAAGATTTGAAAAAATTCCTGTCACATCTGTCACCAATTTTCCATCTGTTTAATATGCATAAATTATTTCAACCTAGACAACATTTTACAGACAACAATTGCAGGAAGCAGGATTCCAAGGAAATACAGGAACTGGAGAATCTTATAGGAAATCAGAAAATCCCTAGTAAATCTCATGTTTCTGAAGCATCTTTCAGAGTTGCAACCCTACAATTTTTCTTTGAGAAGTGGGATATCTGTAGTCTAAATCACTTGAGTTAACCAATCAGGTGATTCCAATCTCTATCAGCTCTCTCCTTCCTTCTTATCTGACCCAACAAAAAGTTCTCATGACAGTGTGTCAGAGGAAATCTGAAGAATCCCACAGAAGAATTTACATCAATGGATGCTTCCAAGAATAGGTATGCAATATAAGCAATAGACAGGACTATCTTACTATTTCAAGACAAAGAACAAGAAAATAAACTTCTGTCTCTGCAAATGAACAGTGTTTTGTTAAAAGTAGCACATCAAGCAGATGCAAGTATTAAACATTCTAAGAGAGGCATGTCTGCTTGAAGCAATTTTGAATACATTTACTGATTCAAATCTTACTATCATAAAAGTCCACCACTCTCTTAGAAATGCTAAATGATCCTTTTATATACATATTGCTTTGAGTCCCTTCAGTTATCATTATTACCCATTTCTGAGGAGAGCTGTTTTGCATGTTTTGAATTCTTCAGTGGCCATGCAGAAACCATACTGTACCTTAAATATATCTTCACTGTTGGGATTAAACAGCTGGTGTTTCCCAGATCCCAAAATAATAGGGCCAGAAGTTTTGTTTTCTCCATAAGCATAGAAGGATACTGTTGCTGTTGTGCCAGCTGCTTCAAAATCCCCAGTGACTACAGTAATCTTCCAGTCTCCCTCTGCAAAGTAGAAAAATAAAATCAAAATGCTACATATTAGTAGCAGTTATAGATGCAAGCTACTCAGATGACTTAAAGTAATATTTTAGACCAGGAACCATAACTAACGTAAATCTAAAATTCAACAATGGTAAGGGGAGGTAAAAAAGCTGGATAAATTCTGCATCATTCAAACTCAGGTAAGGTGTGCAACTTTAGTACATTGTCAACTTCTTCAGTCTTTAAAACTGGAAATATGAGCACAGTGACTGGCAAGATTTCTAGCAGCACCCTTGCCACGGAAAAATTTGGCTTATGACAAAAAATATAAACAAGAAATGCAAAACAAAAAACAAAACAAAAAAAAACACCTATCAAAGTAACCCATTGCATACAATTCTTTTTCATTTTACATTCACATCAAGAGCTCTGTTTTCTTGGACTGAGGATCAACTCAGCAGTGGGTGCTCGCTGCCGTATCGCCTTCAGCGTTAGCGTAAGGCCTTCAGTTTATTGGACACTATCTCTTGCTCATTTTCTTTGATTCATTAGCTTCAATTCCAATTATATTATATTATGTTGTGTTATTTTCCTTTCTGATATCTTATTTACTAAATTAGCTTTCCTCCTCAGATCGTTGCTACTGTTTTGTTCCCAGGCCCATCTCCCTTTTCCCTTTACCCCTTCCCCTTTCCTGGGGCATGTGTCTGCAGGTCCCCAGCACCAATGGTCACGGAACCAGGCCGAACCAGCCCGGTAAACCGTTGACATAAGGTCACTTTGGAATATGTGGCTGGAAAACAAGGACAACTCAATGTACAGATGTTTATGAAGAACATGTATGAAGAACAAACATAGGATAAAACCCTCTACTCCTCCAGTACAATGAAAAATTCAAAATTCATTCAGAAACAAATGTTAATTTTGAAGGCAGCAAAATGAATTTTGTTTTGGACCTTTCAGCTGTTTAATTTGTTGAACCTCAAGTGTTTCTAATGGCCTTTTCTATTCTGTTATCCTCTCCAAGTTTCTCTTTTATTTTCGAAGCAAAAGAGCCCTGAAAAAACATAGTGCATATACACTATATATTCTGCCAACTTCACCATTGTCTTCAAAGCATTATTATAGCACCAGTTAAACAGTTTACCTACAAACACAATTCTCAGGGTAAAAGAAGGAAACAAACTTTACCCCATCCCCACCACCACACAAAAAACAAAAGAGTTCAAATTCAATATAGAGGAGGGCAAACTAATTTATTTACTTATTTGTTTTCCTGAATAAAGGGCTTTGTGTTTGAAGGAAAATTTTTATTCTCCTTGATATCAGAGATATTTTTTGCCTGGTACAGGTTTTAGCATACATCCATAGGTGGAAAACTTAAATAACACAAACTTGAGACCTGTAAATTCAGGAAGCACTAAGTTGATTCATCTAATTATGTACAGGCAGATCTGCAGTTGCAGACCTCACAGAAGCAAGGCAAGCAAAACAGGTAAGGCACAAAGACTGTTGAACAGATTGAAAATGAATGCCTTCTGAAAGGCATAGAAAGGAACAAGGGCAAAAATTCAAAGAAAAAGGTTTTAGAGAATAGAATTTGAATAAGATTCATAAAATAATTGGTTACATATTGTATAGTTAATTGACTTCCCATCGTTTTAAAACAAATTATTTGGTCTCTACAACTATCTTGATGATATGATAGAGTACAAAAAAATATATTCAAGCTTTCTTCCGACAGCTTCTAAATTGTTCAACCTACAGCACTTCCCACAGGTGAGAAAATGTTACACGTTAGTAAGATTTGTAATTAATCTGCACTGGTTACAAGGACAGAAAATTCAAAATGAACAAATATGAAATTCCAAGTAAAATCAGAAAATTTAAAGCCAACAGTGAATACAAACTTATGTATATCCCAGGAGGAAAAAAAAATAATCTTTTAAAATGTTAAATAAAAGATCTGGAATTAAGGTAGGTAACAAATAAGCACTAGGAAAAAAGAGTTTTCAAGTGAACAGAGAAAATTAACATTATGAGAAAGAAAAATGACAAGAGAAACAAAGTGATTTATTCTTTAAATTAAAATATGAAGTTCAGAGTTTACTAAATATTCAAATTAATGCTTTAAAATAAATAAGAACGGCAAGAAACACGTAAGGCAGTTAGTTCCGAAACAAAAACACTCTACATTAAAGCCAGAAGACTGAGGCTGTTACCATTTGCTTCATCTTGCCTTTTCAGCTGTTGAGTTATTTGAAATTCTGCCAAAAAAAAAACAAAAAACAAAAATGCAGTTGATAAAGTGTCTTTCCTTCAACATTCAATGGAAGGTTTGAAAGAAGAGATGAAAAGGACGTTTTCTGATTCTAACCTCCGTGCCAATATGAGAGAATTTTCCATCTCAATCATTTTCTCATTATATCAAGTAATACTTACACTCTTACTACAATGCAAATACAGACTGTATTCTTTTAGAAATAACAAAAAGGAAGCAAAAAAATCATTAACCCTGATATTTGATGTATTAACTGAACCTAAATTTCTTCAGAGGAAAAATAATACAACTTACTTATTGATCACACTTCTATAGAACAATGTTAAAACTTACCTTGAGGGTAGAGCTCAATTTCTTTATGAATTATACCTCGTGACATAAATGGAAGCCACCTGAAAATAAGGCAAAAATGCATGTAGGAATAAGATTTTTCTTCTCTACAAGCCTTCTTATTTTCATAACGAATACACATGATAACAAACACAAAAGTTTTAGTATTTTATTTTACAGACGTTGAAGTGAAAATTAAGGGTTCTACCCAACAATTGAAATAATACTTGTGCAAATGTAAGAGTTGTATAAGAATAAAATACATCCGTGACCTGATTAAGAGATTCATGTGGCACAACCACATTTATTTGTATAGCTAAAATGGGGCAGAAAAATATTTCAGTTCTATGGACTGCACGCTATTTGTTATTTGTGTGTACCTATTACACTACAGTTCAAAGCTCAGTTTTAAAAACAGAGACGGAATCAAATTCTTCACTTCCTTGTTCCCCTACCAGTCTAGGGCAGGTAGATGAGTCTGAAGTATGGATGAAGGTAAATGTTATCTACACCTCTTAACTGTGTTACAATAAGCTCTGATTATTTTGGAAACTTTCTATTCAGAATAAGAGTTACTGACCCTCCTAGTTCATCTCTGCTTCAAAAACAAACCAACAAAATTCCTTTTCTACAGAACAAAAATATTCTCATTAAGCTTCTGGGCTGCTGGCTTTTATTTACTGGGTCTACTCCCACAAACTCCCCAGGAATGACCTAAAATCACTTTGTCTCCTATGAAGCCTGTCTGCAATCCAGGATAAGCTGAAGAGAATGAGTGTAGAGAGGCCAAGAGGAAAAGGAGCCGCCCCCAGAATGAAGAAGAGCAGCATAATTCACTCCACTGTTGGAACCTCAGGGCCACAAGAGCCCCAGCAGGTGATAAAGCTTTGTATTGTTCCTTATTTCCCTAAACAATGACAAAATGCCATTCAGTACATTCTCATCCATCCCTCCTGCAGAAGCTCCCCTTACCTGACTCCCCATAACTTCACTCTGTGCAGTTCTGTTGCTTATCAGGTGGACTGCAATGCATCAAAGGTGCAAGCCAAAATTTGTCTTGTCAACAGCTGCTGAGAAGTGGCTCAGTTACAAGCACAAAGCTCCTGAAGCCATGTCTATTCCCAGACAGTGTCAGACTTCTGTCCCTTCTTGCCCTTTCCCACTGCCCGTACCAGACAAATTCACATCAACAAATAGCATGAAACTGACAAAGGAACAAAAAGATGTCTGCCACTGCAGGAAGAGAGGAAAAAAAAAAAAAGAAAAAAGAAAGAAAGAAAGAAAAAGAAAGAAAGAAACCACCAGAAGTGGTTGTGACACACTCAGGATAGGGACTAGGCAATGTTTGGTCAACGTTCCAGCAATTTTATTGCCAGGAAAGGACAGACATAGTGATAATTCCATTTTGTTCTAAAGATTCTATTTTCTAAAAGCTTCTTTTGCTGACAAGTTTAATCCAAACTAAACTTCAAAACAATCCTATAAAGTTTATTGCTTTTCAGTTGCTTTCTCTACATGTTTACTAATTTCCACCTTTCTAGCTTTCCCAAAAGAAACTTCTATGATTAAAAGTGCTGTAAAAGCTACAAACAATTCTCTGTAATATCATATCACAACTAATACTTAAGGTGCTAAGAAATCCTGGATGAAGGACACAGGCACGTGTAGCTTAAATCACAAACTACTTGATGGAATCTTTCAGATTCCTTATTTCTGACTTGAAAAATGAACCTATTTATGTAAGAAGTAGTCCCTAAGAAATAATTTTTGTCTTACTAGGCAAAAACTTATCTACACTACTTCTGCTAAAACCTGATCACAGATAGGATGCATCAGAGAGATTTCCAAAGTACAAAGCCATTCCCCTCCTTGAACATAGCACAGTATTCCAGATTTACATTTGGGCCCCATCACTTTATTTTAATTCTTTTTCAGTTACAGAGTCTCCTTGTAGAAAAGCTGTGAATGGAATCTTTTCTTGCTCTGCCTCAGTATAATTTTTACTGATCAACATCTAGCATGGGAACTATTGCAGAATAAATGTAACAAAGTGCCTTGGAGTACACTGTTCCTAGGCCATGCTACCCATGCAAAGACAAGTGTTATACTGAATTGAGAATGAATGCTACTTCCGGATTTCAATCCTGCTTTCTTTCCTATCTAGAAATACATTTTAAAGTGCTTTCTGAATACGCAAGTCACACCAATAGCACTGATTCTTGTATGATAAGGTGCAGTATATAATAATTTAGTAATCATGTCACACCGTAATAATTCATTCTTATGAACTCAAGCAGTTTTTTCTGGAGCAACACATTCTGAGGATTTTATGAAACTCCAAATTAGCACAAGTCTGTCTTTTCCTTTTGAAAAAAAAATCATATTCAGTATTTCTTATTGGCAAAATATTATTATTGAAATGATAGACACCTTCGGGAATCTATCCTATACTTAAGATAACTCTTGTAAAAACTACCTTTCACAATTGAAAACATATTCTGAGTTGTTCTCATCTTCTCTGACAATGACTTTATCACAGTACCAATATTGAGACTCTGAATTAGCCTCACAGAGCAACAGCACCTTCTGCAGTTTTCCAAGAGATACAGCTTTCACTTCAAAAGCATTGACCTAAGGGACAGAGGAAAAGGGAACACTCAGTAATCTGCCAACATTAAAACAATCTGGAAGTATCAGGGTTTAAAAGCCTGATCTGATTCTTATGACGGCCCAACGTTTTAACCAGGAGCTGGACTGTATCAAAGGGGTTGTATTGAAAAAGTTAACATCTGTTGGTTATGTATCAGACTAAATGAGAAAACGCTACTAAAAAACAGAACGCAATAATAACCCCAAATAAAATGTGGGGATTTTTCATCCGTCATCCAGAATGCTGCCCACAGTTCTGCACTGTTATCTCAGTACCTCAAAGTTTACATTAACCCCTCTCAAGGTAGGAACCACTTCAGGCAATTACTTTGCTTGATAACACTCATTTAAGATACAGACATTCTCATCCTTTGCTCTTTTTAGTCTCATCTCCTCAATTTACGTTCTATTTTGTAAAAAGAATCTGAAATCTTACATACCACTTCTCCCTTGTTAATCTCTTAGACTTGTGTTTACCGTTGACAAAGGTCATAATAAGAGCATAAAACAGATCAGGTAAAAGGTTCTGGTCGGTAATTTTTGTTATAATGAAAAGCATATGGCTTTGTCTCTGAAAACACAACTGTCCAAATCACACTTCCCAATAAAAGGAAGGCAAAGGAAAGAACTAAATCAGAAAATTCACATCTGTAAAGTTCTCAGCCCTTAGCAGATGGCTGAATTAACACTGACTGTGTAGCTACGCTTCTCCCTTGTGTATCTGTAATATATGATCACAAGCCATACTTTCTGAAGGATCCCTGCCTTAAATTGTACAAAGGCAGAGCTGCAGCTTCTCAATACTTTTTTTTTTTTTTATCTTCATTATCTTTACAGCTCCATGCATTATTTACAGCAACCACCAAAGAGTCCACTGAAGCAGAACTGATTTCCCTAGTGACTCACTTATAGTACCTAGGTGCTTTCTGCAGACATTGGCATCCATTTTTTTCCACAAAACAGATCTGTGTAATATTTTTTTTTAAACTACGGAGTTAAACCAGACATTGCCAAAAGCTGTCAAAGATGACTTTGGGTGCTCAACTGAGAAACAGAGGGGTTAATTTATCAGTGTATTTAGCATTTCAAAGAGCCTGCTATGTACAGAGCAGAATGCACTTTAACCTCTATTACAGCTGTAGCTGCTCTGAAAATTTTTAATGGTTGTACAGCAAAGCAGTTTTATACAGGAAGTGGGCATTTAGGAAAGATTTACTTTATTTGTCCATTAATCATGGAGAATATCTGAGCCAGCTAAAGTAATCCTCAGACAACTCCATTTTAATTCTGAACTTCAGCATGGATAGAACTTTGTATTTAACACATTAATAATGGTAAAGAAAAAACCCACATTCTAAAATAGTATAGATATCTCTGAAGTTTCCTGATGAGTTATTGCTGCGCTTAGCATTTTATGTACTGCTTTGCTCTTTCTTAAGTGTTCCACTAAGAGCTTGATACTTAGACATTCAAGTGAAGAAACAGACTTCTTTCTTAGGAAGCTAAAAGAAGGCTAGTGGAAGAGCTAAGATTAAACTCAGTAGTTCCTGACATTCAAACATACACTGCTGCACAAAATCAGGATGACAAGTATTTTATCTGAACTCCTCTGTAAGTAGAATTGAAATATGAAATGACTTAAAATCTGCCTTCAACTAATCTCAACGCTATACTAATATTCACTAAAAGAAACACATAGCCACCAGCAGATCTACTAAGATTTGAAATCATAGAGTGATTTCTGTACGCTCATCTGTTTCCACCTGTGACTCACTCTACCCTTGACAGAATGCTTTATGTTCACAGGCAGCTGGAATTCTTGGTTTAATTTTTCTTCACCTTTGCCTGTGTTTTTATTCATTCTAATCACTCCTGGATTGATAAAAATTGATTTTACTTCATTATTAGGTATTATTTTACTAAACCTATATCTTTTTCTCTTTATTAGGAACCATTCAAGACCAATAACAGTTACTTAATTATATGTATGTGGCTGAAATAACTGTTTCAGACTTACCTTTCCTTTCAAAAATTTTACCGGGACACCCGATTTCTGCAGAAGTCTTACACCAGAGTCTCCTCTTTCTCCATAGATACATAGATAAACAGCAGAATCTGTGTCAGCTTGCTCCAAGTCACCCGTGTAGACGTAAACATGGTATAAAATAACTTTCAAATTAACCAAAAGAAAAAAATATATTAGGTGTAATCACAATTCATTTTACTCACCATTCCAGCTTGATGGAAAAAATACTGGTAAGTATGATTTGTAATTCCTGGAATATATTCTCCAGATCTCCATCTAAGTATTTTCAACGCTGCTAAGACCACATTTGCAGACATATAGCACATGGAATATAATTCGGATGATAGTAATGCTGAAAACCAAATAACCAATGCATACAGAACTGTGTAACTGTAACGTACACACATACTTGGATAGATAGGTTTTCCAGCTTCCACTAATGGAAGTTCACAGACAAAATCTCTATCATCATCATTTGTTGACAACCATGTATTTGCAGGAAAATTCAGAGTTTCCTTGCTCATCAGGTGTTGCAGAGTCACCTAGGGAAGAAACAGTTTAACTATGACTCAGTTCACTCTTTCCAGTGCTTTGCTTCTCCATTGCAAAATCTATTTTTCTATTTATTTTCTTCTACCTCAAAAAACAACATGATAGGTAAATATGACATACAAAATTGCAGTATGAAAGCATGTTTTTTCAGCTTCCACTTTGCTACTTTACTCATCACTAAAGAGAATCTGTATTCATATCCATCATACCTCAAATTAAACTGCCAGATCATATTCTTCATAAATGTCTTGGGTTTTAAAATCAACTTATTGTTTGAGCAAACAGATCTGTAAATAAAACTTTAAAATTGTAAATAAAAAACTTCCACCATAAGAAACATCAATAATTGTAATTTCTGTCAGTAGGCCCCTTCTACACGTAACACTGTGTAGAGTACTTCTGATAGTGAGGTTAAGGGAGACCGCATTTTAAGATGTATAAAGGTTAATAACACTTTTATATTAAAATGGAAATGAAAGTCATCACATATATCATTCTGCACTTTGGTAAAGAGGCTATTTTGAAATAGTAAATCAGTTGACATTGTATTTGGTATTTACAGTAGAATAAAAAAAAAAAACAAAAAACTTGTCCACCAGAACCCTCTCTATTCCTAGGAAGAATTTAAATTCTCTAGTTACTATGCACAGTACATCATAATGGATGTCTTATTTCTTATTACAAAAGCAGTCTTTCTTTTCTTTTATGGGAGCAGTTTCTGTTGGTATTAGTAGTACTTACAGCAGTTCTCCATAGGCCTTCACTAGCAACAGGAAATCTAGTAGCAGAAAATTTTTTCAGCAGTTCTCTTACTAATGTGGATATATCATAAACTCAGTGAACAGTTATGAAGATAGTATTCATGTTCATATTTCATGACCTCAGAAATCAGGTTAATATATATCTTTCCATTTTTCCAATAAAATATTCAGCAGAAGAAACACTTACTTTAATCCAAAGCATGTATTTATTCTAACAAGAAATACTTTTGCAGCAGAGATTCTTAATCTCTAATGTTTATTGGCAGAGCTCCCCCTGCTGATTTTTAACAATAGCAAATATTAACTGCTTTGCAAGGTAACAGCTTTCAACATAATTTATTTCATCTTGTATTAAAAAAAATAATAATAATAATCCCAGGGTCCTGCTATGAAATGTAATCCAAGTGGTTAAATAAAAAAAATTTTTAACCACCAGGACAGAAATTAAGATTCCTTCAATCATTCAGCAACTGAAGTATTTACATTTACATTGCTCTGGTATGGTTACAGTTAAGGTCTTTGCACGAATGCCAAAGTCTCTTATTACTCAGCAATACAGGCTTTGTAAATCAGTTTTTTTGTTTGTTTGTTTTTCAAGATAAATGAAAACTGAAAGAATAAGATCGTCTTTTACAGATTCAAAAATAGAAACAGGAGACAAATATCTGTAATTATGAGAGACATCCTGCATGGAGGTCAGTGTTCTCAAGAATTAGTATTGATTTAATCTGACAGATTCGCCTATCATGAGAACAGCAGAGCTGGAATAGAAGCAAAAAGGAAAAAATAACTCTGAATTAAAAAGAGCAGTTTCTTTTTTCTTGAAAATAATTGTGAATTACATTTGCACCAATCATAATAAGCCTACACCTGAACATACTTTGATCACCTTTTGCATACACTTGTCATGAAATAATTGTTGCTCCATCACTGTCAATTTTTCATAGTTGGAATTTATAGCTGTGAAATAACTACAGATGGAAATATCATTAGGAAGTCCTGCACAAATGTGTGTGTGAACTTCTCCACAGTGAGGGTGATGGAGCACTGGAACACGCTCCCCAGAGAGGTGGTGGAGTCTCCTTCTCTGGAGACATTCAAGGCCCACATGGACACCTAGCTGTGGAACCTGGGCTAGGGATCTGCCTTGGCAGGAAGGATGGACTAGATTTCTGGAGGTCCTTTCCAGATCCTATAATTCTGTAGGATCTAAGAGGACGGTTGAACTTGTAGCAGGTAAAATTTTGCGTAACCCATCTACATGCTAAAATTAGAATATGCTAAAACAATAACTGCAAAACACGTTCAGAAATTCAGTTCAGGAGTCTGACTGTGTCAGTGCTTCCGTCATCTCTCAAGCAACTTAAAACAAAGCAATAAAAATGTATCACAAATAGCATTATTCATATCTAGCTTCATGAAAAGATGAGCTTTTAGTCCATATAAAAATTATGGAAGCAGAATGGAATTTATCATAAAAATCTCACCCTTTGTAAGTTCCACTCTGACTGCTTATTCAGTAATTCACCTAGTTTGATTCTTATCTTGTAGATATTCCCAACGCTTTTTACTTTAACCTGAAATAAAACCAAAGCACACAACATATCATTACAGTCAAAAATGTATGTATGTAACATACTTTAATTTTGTATAGTAGAGGCTGAATACTAATTAAGGAAGCAAGGTATGTCCTATGTTACACTGTGCACAATCAATGATCAAAAGATATTTCAGTCTCACACACAAAAAGATGCAGCCTTATGGCAAAGCATAGGCCTATGTATTTTATACCTGAAATCATTGCTGTCCCCTAAATATATATTGCTCTCATGTTTTGCTTTTTCTAGTGAATCTCTCTTTAGCCTTCCTGATTAATGGCTGTATGACTATTTCAAGTATAACATCAAACAAATGTACAAGACGACTCATACAAGTAAGGAAGGAAAGGCCACATACGAATGGCTTATATTTCTCAAGATAATTTTTGAATTTTTCATAGTTGTACATACTGCTGATGAAGTGAGAGTTTAAAGAAAAGTAAACCCAAACTGCCTGGCCATCACAGGCTTTTGGTAGCTGTTTTGTTATGTGAACCACTGGACAGAGCAAAGATTGAATTTATTACTTTATTTTTAAAGTTTAATACACATAGAAAAGAGCAATGAAAACATACCAAGGTCAAAGACGCAAATGGTAAACAGAAGTTGTACTTTTAAAAGAATCAGAATATATAGCCAACATGCTTAAACTGAGCATTGCAGTTTGTCATCTTCCTGTCTATGCTGCATTCATGAAGATTATTAATACTGTTGACAGAATTTGTTTTGATTTGTGCCAAGACTGTATTCAAAGAATTGAAGAGTACAGAAAAAACTTACAAAAATGTGAGAAGTATAACTTCTGCTTCAGTTACCTGAAGACAGCAATGTGTCACATGCATCTCAAAGATTTAAGCAAAACAGAAATATTAGCTCCTTCAACAATTTCCTCTCAGCCCATCTAGAAATTAATTCTTATCACACTGAAGGTGGGTTTCTTCTACAATAAAATAGTGAAATTCTTTTTATTTTAATGACATGATAGCATGTCAGTTATTGGTCTCTTAACAGTAAAACTTCTGATATTCCAGCTATTCATAATATGGTGGCTGAAAAATGTCTCAGTTATCAACTTTAACTGAATCAGTTACAGTATAATCACTTCAAAGTATGCTGTGAAGATGAAGCACAAGAGCACTCATTACTAAAAATACCTTAACTACATATAAGCCTTGCCTTATACATTATTTGTTTAGGAGTGGACAATTTCTAAAGCTAGTTTCAAATCAATGGTCTTAGAGAAATAAATGTCTGGGAGAGGATGCTAAAAGAAAGAGTGGCTCCTCCGCTGCTAACTACATGCACTAAAATGATTTCACATGGAATATGTAGAGATTGGAGAGACTTATTTTTCCTTTATGTTTACATGTAAAATGTTTTCTTTTCTTTAAGGTACGCAGTAAAATAATGTCCTTAGCCTTCATTAGCTACCTGAAATTCATCTTCTTCCCTAGGAAGGAAAAACTGCTTTCTGTTCTCCTTGCCAAGAGTTATTGGTCCAGCTGCTCCTCCATCTCCATATATCCAAAGAGTGACATTAGCTTGAGATCCTGCACTTCCAGTCAGTACTGACACTTTCCATTCATCAGATGAAGGAAGGGGGCACTCACCACCTTGGGGATTTCTCATTTCCTCTGTGAAAGACAAAGCATTAAGTGGGAGATGAAAATCAACATGAAACTGCCAGTCACTGTAGTAACTTCAATGCATAACCTCAGTAATTCTCAATGATCTCTAGAGATACCTTCCAACCCCTAAAATTCTGTGATTCTCTGATAAGGAGACCATAACAAAGAGGAGATTGTATTTTTTCAATGGTAAATGAGAATAAAATGTTTGGATTAGCTACAAGATTCAACTAGAAAAGAACAAATCTCTCTCATACTGTTCTTTATATATTTTCTGTTTTAAAAGTAGCAATGGTATGAATCAGAATTGTGGCCATTAAGTTGACAGCTCAGCATTTAGAAATGAATACAATTACTTATAAATACTTCTCTAATGCCTCGTGTTGGTACATGATTAGCAGAATCACATGTTCAAAGGTAGAAGCAAATTTAACTTCAAGTGAAAAAAATGGTATAACCTTACATTCATCCCTACACACCCCTCTCCATGAATCCCCTGCAGAACAGAAAGGTCCCGCCTCCCCCAAATTCACAATATGTTCAAGCACAAAAGGCAGATTTAATCCATTGGTTTGAAAGGACAAAGGAACACAGTGCCTATATACTGTGTCCTGCAAGACTTCCTAAATGATTCTTCACGCGTCCTTCACAAAAATCTGCAAATAGACTTTTAAAATATGTTAAAGAAGATGAACATTATCTGCACTGCAACCTATTTTTTTTTTTTAAAGAATCCTAGAATTTTTGGAATTGGAAGCAATCCTTTAAAGTCACCCAGTCTAACTCTCCTACTGTTAACTGGGACATCTACATCAGGTGCATAGAGCCCAGTCCAGCCTGACCTGGAACATCTCCAGAGATGAGGCGTACACCACCTCCCCGGGCAACTTGTTCCAGTGACTCACTGCCCTTACTGTAAAGGGCTTCCTTCTTCTTATAGCCAGTCTAAATCTCCCCTATTTTAGTTTGGAACTCTTTCTTTTGTCAGAACAGACCCTACTAAAAAGTCTGCCCCCCTTCATTCTTACAGCCCCCCCCCCCCCCCCCATAGATACTGAAAAGCCACTTTCAGGTCCCCCCGGAGACTTCCTCAGGTCTTTCAGCCTTTTGTATCTCACAGGTCATTTTTCATCCATTAAGTTGCATTCTATGGTTCAAGCTTTTAGTGGCCTCAAACTCTGGATGCAAAAAAATCATTTAAAATATTGCCTCTTATGAGGCAAAGTGAGAAACAGAGCAGACCTTGATGCTGTACAAGCACTACTCAAAATATATGAAACATCGTGTTATCAAAACTGATAACACCAATCTGGAAAACAGCACCAAACTGGCTGCTGTGAAGAAAATTAATCCCACCCTAGCTGAACTCATAATACTAAAGAATACTAAAGAAATACTAAATACGAAAGGAAAAAAGCAATATCTATATCAGAAACTCATAAAACTCACTGAGCCATACCTCACGACAATGAAATAAAAACGTGAATAAAATGTAAAAAAAAAAAAAAGAAATTGGCATGAATCTCCTGGGACTGGCTTCTTACAAAGCTTTTGTGACCAATGAAATCTACATCTTCATTGCATGTGACTTTCAGTATCTATAGCAAAATAATTGTTTTGATACAATAAATTTTTCTGACAATATGACTTCTTCACATTCTTAGAGTAACAATGCTTTCTGTATTTAAAACTACTTAGTTCCTCACTTGTAACAAAACAGACTTACTTAAACCATCTGACACCACATCCTACTTGTTTGGGTGACACTGCCAACCCACAAGCATTCTCAAGCATACACATGAAAAGATTCATGGAACACACAGGTTTTAAGAAGCACAAGGAATCCCATCCTGCTCTTTATCCTTAGTACATGAACTATTTTCTTGGGTTCTTGCTACTCAAAACATCTGCAAGCTCAAATTACTGCCTCATGAAAAAAAAAAACAAAACTAATACACAATTAACTGACTTTGAATGCTTTTTGCCTCATAATTTACTGGCACTTCTTACAAATGGAGATCAGTCACACTGAAATATTTTTAGTCTGCAGCAAATCAATCTGAGAAGAGGATTTGATGGTTACTCTGGATTAGTCATGGGATTTTACACACTTTATGGCACCATGATTTAAACCCATTGCAAGAAAAATTCATTCTGATGGTCCTGCATGAAAATTACAGAGACACCACAATCCTTCACACAAGTTCATAAAAGTTACTCTTCTTAGAATCATAGTGTTTGGAAGGGACCTCAAGAGATCATTGAGTCCAACCCCTCTGCCAAAGCAGGTTCCCTACACCAGGTTGCACAGGTAGATGTCCAGGCGGGTCTTGAATATCTCCAGAGAAGGAGATTCCATAACCCCCCTGGGCAGCCTGTGCCAGTGCTCCATCACCCTCTCCGTAAAGAAGTTCTTGCACACATTCGTGGGCAACCTCCTGTGCTGCAGTTTCTGTCCGTTCCCCCTTGTCCTGTCTTCACACACTGCTGAAAAGAGTCTGGCCTCACCACTTTGTCCCCCATACCTCAGATATTTATAAACCTGGATCAGGTTCCCTCTCAGTCTTCTTTTCTCAAGGCTAAAGAGACCCAGTTCACTTAGCCTTTCTTCATAGGGGAGATCCTCCAGGCCCTTCACCATCTTTGTGGCCCTGTGCTGGACTCTTTTCAAGAGTTCCCTGACTGTTTTGTACTGGGGAGCCCAGAACTGGACACAGTACTCCAAATGAGACCTCACTGGGACACAGTAGAAGGGGAGTATCACCTTCCTTGACCTGCTGGCCACTCTCTTTTTAATGCATCCCAGAATGCCATTGGCCCTCTTGTCCACGTGAGCACAGTGCTGGCTCATGGTCAACCTGTCATCCACCACGACAGCCAGGTCCCTCTCTGCAGAGCTTTTCTCCAGCAGCTCATCCCCCAGCCTGTACTGGTGCATGCAATTATTCTTCCCTAGGTGCTAGACTCTACACATGCTTATGTTAAACCTCATCCAGTTTGTGACTGCCCAGCTCTCCAGCCTGCCCAGGTCTTGCTGAATGGCAGCACAGCCTTCAGGCATGTCAGCCAATCCTCCCAACTTTGTATCATCAGCAAACTCGCTAAGGGTGGCCACTGTCCCCTCATCATCAAGGTCATTGATGAAGATGTTGAAGAAAACAAGACCCAGCACAGACCCCTTGGGGACACTGCCGGTTACAGTCCTCCAACCAGACTCTGCACCACCAACAACAACCTTCTGTGCTCTGCCAATCAGTCAGTTCCCAACCCACTTAACTGTCCACTCATCTATCCCTTTTTATTTACTTATCCTATATCTGAAGCAAAATGAGACTGACTTGGTCCCAAATCACCATATGACCGAGTGACTCTTTTGGAGTGAACCATCAGATACACGTCTACAGCAGAAGCTTGTACATGATGTATTTTACTGCATTCCTGTGTATCATCATTTCCACTGTAAACCTAAAGGAAGTAAGATCAAATTTTAATTGTATTTTATTTAGCTTTATAAAAAAAATAGTTAAAACCTGATAGTAACTAATAATACACCAGACATATGGGAAAGGAATATGCAGTGTATAGAAATTGTTTCTTGGAGATGTGATTTGCTAATACTGAATGACAAATCTCACAGATTGCACCCAACTCCTGGTAGCTAATGATATCACTCTCCTTATTTTGACTTGTAGATGCACATATGTTTTTGCTATTTAAATTTCAACCTGATTTCAGAAACATGAGGAACAAGCAAAGGGGAAGTCCTCAGTACTGACTCATGGTAAAACCTGTAAGATCCTTCTATGCTTACTGATTGAAGTTGACACAAGTACACATTCTCAGTAGGTCTGTCAACTTTTGTTTTATTTTGCTTCAGATAACAGAAGATTAAAAAACCTTTGGTTTGAGATATTCTTGTTGTCATTGTTTTATGATTTTTTAGTATCTGTATTCCACATCATTACATCATGCAGAGCACTCAGAGTTAAAGGGTTAATGCTCCAGTTCCATGGACAGCAAAAATTCCAGGTACCTGGTACTCAGAACTACACAACCTAGAGGACTTTGTGCTCATTCTCAGCTCAGATGAAGATAAAACTGCACGCAAGTCCCAGATCATCACAGCAGTGGAGGTCCCCCAGTCATCTTACTTTCAGCTTTACCATAAGGCCTTTGTTATTGGACACTCTCTCACCTTATTTGATTTATTAGCTTCAATTCCAATTATATTGGAGTGTAAAATAACACAGTATAATGCAATATCTTATTTAGTAAATTAGTTTTCCTCAGATCATTGACGCTGTTTTGCTTTTGGGCCCATCTCTGTACCCTTTCCCTTTCTCCCCTTTATATTCCTTCCCTTCTCATTCATGCAACACATTTGACCTTGAGTCTATAACGTGGTCTTGCACGTGTGCATCTCCCGCAGTCACTATAATTCTCCATTCTGTGAGCTATTAAGTAGGTGCTGAAACCTGCCATCATCTTCTACAGAGGAAGTGTCCCAAGGAACAAAGAACACGCACTACAACAGAAATATCTAAGTAATTAAACTGAAAAGTGTGCTACAGCAGTAATTAGTCACTCAGAGGTCAGTGAGTCAGTGTCACTTTCACAGGCTTCCCAAAGAATTCGTGGGTGCTCCATCCCTGGTTGGAGCCCTGAGCAGCCTGATTTGGTAGGGGGCAGCCCAGCCTGTATCATGAGGTTGGAATAGGTTGGGCTTGAATGACACTTCCAACCAATCCATAATATGACTGCATATTTCCGTTCTTCTAAGATTAACTAATGCCAAACCAATTACTATTTTTTGAAAATAACAACCAAAAAATAGGTATTGGCTAGTAGATGGTTAATCTGTTTTGAATTCAAATATTAAGTCTACTGTATATTGTATACTAATTACAAATATCATCCTTACTCAAATATTAAATCTGTTAAAATAAAAAGCAAACAAGTATTTAATAGATATCTATTAAAAAATAAAACTTTGGTCTTTTATATTTAGGGCATAAGCATCAATTAACTTTTAAAGTATTCTAAATGAAAATATCTTCCTAGTGGATGACAGGAGGGCCACGAGCCAGCAGTGTGCCCTGGTGACCAAGAAGGCCAATGGGACCCTGGGGTGCATTAAAAAGAACATGGCCAGCAGGTCGAGGGAGGTGATCCTTCCCCTCTACTCTGCCCTGGTGAGGCTTCACCTGGAGTATTATGCCCAGTTCCAGGCTTCCTGGTACAAAAAAGACAGGGATCTCCTTGAAAGAGTCCAGCAGAAGGCTACAAAGATGATAAAGGGTATGGAACACCTCCTTTATGAGGAAAGGAGTAGAGACTTGGGTCTGTTCGGACTTTGAGAAAGGAGCCTCACAGGGGATCTGATCTACATCTATAAACATCTGAGGAACAGGAGGCAAAGGGATGAGGGTGGACTCTTCTCTGTAGCATGTGGCAATGGAAC
This sequence comes from Oreortyx pictus, assembly GCA_036925125.1. NCBI lineage: Eukaryota > Metazoa > Chordata > Aves > Galliformes > Odontophoridae > Oreortyx > Oreortyx pictus. The sequence goes on from JAUPFR010000003.1 coordinate 37,011,198, forward strand.
AAGGGGAAAATGACCACCAACTGAAGCATAGGAAGTTCTGCACAAATGTGTGGGGGAACTTATTCACAGTGCAGGTGGACGGAGCACTGACAGAGGCTGCACAGAGAGGTGGTGAACCTTCTCTGGAGACATTCAAGGCCCACCTGGACACATACCTGCACAACCTGGGCTAAGGGTAAATAAGAGATTTCTGGGGCATAAAACATGCAATTGTTCACTATCTGACACCTTTTATTATTATTATTCTGCTTTGGCAGGGGGGTTGGACTAGATAATCTCTAAAGGTCCTTTCCAACCCCTACAATTCTGTGATCTTACTCAAAACTAGTATTTCTTTGAAAGGTAGAGTAACTGATATTTCTGTTCTCCATAAGCAGAGTCCAGACACAAATGTCAGAAATACTTCTAACAACATGCTAACAGATGTTACCTAACCAATTTTATGGTAGATATCACTTCTAAAATGGAATCCTATATAACTAGTCCGAAAAACATCCTACTTCTTTGAAAACAAGTTTGATGGTATGCGTGCTGTTGCCACGGCTTTTAAAGGCAGCATATAACACCACTTGCTGACAATCTACAACATTTTGGGAAGACTTCGTGAAACAATAGTGTAACATAAGGTCTGATAGATGTGAAGCTGAAAGTGAATATTCTAAGCTAAGAACGAAAGCACTGTCAGAAACAATTAACAGTAATTACTAATAACTCACACCTATGCTTCTAATTCAAGCAGAATGCTTTGTTATAACTGAATTTTTTTAAATCCTTCCCAATATTTTACCCTATAAATGATTATCCCATTTGCATCTGACTGTCTTTGACAGTCTTGTCAGGTACACTTTAAATTTGAACATTTATTAACTATTCTTACTTGCCTAGACACACAGAAACAAAACTATCACTCAACAGTTTGAACCTTACTCTTTCCCCTACTGAATTATAAAGTAGAAAATGTGAGAGAAATATTCCATGACTTTCCATAATCTTTGGATTAGGCTCTTCGTGGTATCAGCCTCTTAATTTCCACAGAAGCAGTCCTTGCCAAAGATGATTACATACACAAAAATACTAATGTGAAATTATTCATTAGCCACATTATAATCACTGTCTAATCAACAAGCCACTTTTCAATGCCTTTTTAAAATAAAAAGCAATACTTTTTATGTTGTATGTATGCATAGATCAAAACTCTAAAAAAAAAAAAAAACAAGAAAAAAAACCTATACATTGTCCTTCTTGAGATAAGTAATATCAAATAAGCACAAAAGACAGACATATTCCAGTGTTGCACCAGAGCTGATTTGTTGACAGTGTCTTACCTGCGGGTGGAAAAACCAAAGGTCTTGCAGGTGTTTGCTGCTGGGCTTTTGCTGGTGGGTGTTCAAATCCTCTCAAGTCTTTCTTTTCTTGATTGACTTCTGCAGGAGTTCCCGTGGGCTTCTCACAGCCAACTGAAACAATCAAATGAAACCTTCTGTTACATCCACTCTTCTGCTGTTATTTTTTATTTGTTTGGTTTTGATTCTTTGTTTTCATCAGAAGCTTTCCACACATCCCATATGTGACAAGCACTAATACTAGACATACTGATAATTCAATGCAATGCATACCAAGATCTTTTCTCTATATTCCACAGCCACTAGTAATAGGCTTTTGTTGTTAGCAGCATGTCACAAAAAGAAGAAAATAAATATCCATTTAGTGCTTTGAAAATCTAAACAGCAGTTTAACATTAAGGCATGAATGAAACAACCTGCTCAAATCTGTTTTTCCACAAGATCAGTTTACTCACTGTATTTTCTTTCTTAAGATTAGGAATACTGAAATGAAAACTGCTAGAGGCCATTTCTGATAATATGAAATAGCAAACAGACAAATCTTCTTTGCTTTAATAGAAAATATTAGCTACTGTTTTCTTTCTTTTACTAAGTAACAAGGAATCAGGAGAACAGCCTGTAACAAAGTAATAATGAGCTTTATTTTAATAGCGCAGTAAGTCCTGCTTTTCTGAGAATTTCCATTGCAAATCCTGCTCTTCCAAAAGGTAGCAAAGAAAAAGAAAAACTTTCCTTTAGTCTACAAGGACACAAAAACAGAAATATTTTTTGTCACCTTGAAACAAGTAGAGGTTGAACAGAATTCTTGATTTTTGAGCCCCAGCAAGCCAGCAAGAGGAGGTCAGCTTAGAGAGGGAACCTTTTTGCTGCAAATAGCTCTCAAACTCAACATATGTCAGATGAACCACATAATCAATACATCAGTAGAGGCTACACCATTAAAAGAGAAACCATACTGAATACTGTGAAGTATGCTATACCATAATGGAAAATGCAGCAATGACAGCAGAGTAGCAAGGTTTTAGGCTACAAGCGAGAGTTTACTCAGACACAACAGCTGCAGGCACAGAAACAAAGGAAAAAAACCTACTTACCTTCAAAAGGCCTCTTATACACAAGGATCTCCAAGATACCCTCACCTCCACTGCCAACCCTTAAATGAGGTCTAGGAAGGGGTGGAACCTGGCTCCACTCTGTATCACTCAGATATATTGCATGCACCTGAGCTCTCCATGGTTGGCACTGCTTTCCTGCTCTGCTTCAGAGTGTGGCTTAGCATTTCCTTTACATTTGCCCTCTCTAAATTCTAGAGCTTTCCCTATAAAAGTAGTAAAGTGTGGTGTAGCTGAGAACAATTCATTATCTCCCAGGGTTCCAGAATCTGTAGCTAGAGTGGGGAATAGGCCTAGAAGTCAACTCCATGTCTATCACCTGTTTTTATTCTCATACTCAAAAATTTATTTGTTCAAGAAAAACAAAAACAAAAAAATTTCTTCCATGCCCTTTACTTTTATTAAACAAAAGAAAATGAACAAAATTAAATAAGCACCCAGGACAAATTGTTGTGATAAAACTTTTCACTTTTAAAATTACTAAAAAACCACAGGGCAAAGGCAAATAATCTGTCTATCATGTTTTTGTTTTGAACTTTGTCTGTCAGAAACACTAATCATTTAGGCAAAGTAGAATATTAAGAAATCACGTACATTTGATGACCTGAGGGTAGAAAAAAATGTTGCTTTCTCCAATGTTAATGACTGGCTTGGTCTGACCATCTGGCAGGAGACCAACGTACATCCCTTTACTCCGCACTGATTCCAGACTTACAGATCCAGCTTCCAAATTTTTCTCAATTTTAAAGTGACAGTATTCATCACCTGTACCCTAAGAAATTGAAATAATAAATCTGAAATTAGCAATTGCATTGATCTATCTAAAGACTTAAGACTTACATATTAGTATTTTCTAATGACATTTCAGATTAACTTCAGTGTCTTCATAATGCACCACATTATTACACATTCAAACAGCCTACATCTTGTTTCTCTGTAGTCCTTTGTGACCAGAAAGTCCAATCAATAATTTGAGTAAATGAAAAGAATAAAAACATTCTGAATTGTGTTAGGTTTTAGGCAAAGTCCAGGATATGTTCAAAGGAATTCCCCTCTTAAACAGCCTTTAGAAGGTTAAGAAATGTGAAAACATCAATTTCCAACAACAGAGAATATACAAATTTGTACTAGCATAGATTTGCAAACACACTGTGATTTAACATTTACCAAACTTATTTCTCTTGTTTACACAAACTGCTACTAGTGTCCACTCTTAACACTTTTAGTCTTCATTTCATAGCACTTACAACATCAACGTCCTAGTCGACCAAAATCTCAGTGCACTACTCCAAGGATCTGGCCCTCTAACAGTGAAAAGTGAGTACATTTGTGGCACTATGCACACAAACTTAGCAGTCACTGTGACATGGAATCAACTAATTCAATTAGTTTTCAGAATATAACCAGAGATGGACTATAAAACTCCAAATTTAATGTGTTTCAGAGAAAAGAGCACTCCGTCATTTGTTATAATTTAAACCTCAAAATACAGTAACTGCTTGAAATAAACATACTGACTGTACATGAGAAATCCCTTTCCATCCCATAGGGATGACACTGCTAAAAAAGTAAGATATTCAGAAAGCCTGCATTTAAACAGTGGATAAATTATTTTAATCTCTGACCAGAGTGTATTGATTTCAAGGGCAAAACTGTTGAAGATCTCAGCTGTCATTACATATACAGTTTTATTTCATACTCACTTGAGTTAAACTCTCAAATAAAAATCCGGAGTAGATAGATCTGTGAATTTTAGTTCATTTTAACAGGACAACATTGCAAAAGTCAATTCAGGATGAAAATGCTTACATTTTAATTATTCATTCATCCTTCTTATCAATCTAGATTTAATACCAGTTTAAATCCCTGAACATGTTTGTATTCAGTCATATTCAAAACAATCAATTCTTATCAGCAAACTGACAAATAATTAGTAAACACCTCATCCAATGAACAAATAGTAATGTTTATTCCTTTCTTTTTCTCTCAAGTATAAAAATGCAACAATATTCTCCAAACCTTTTTTATTTTTCCCTACATATGACTGCTCATAAATGATAAAGTTTTTCAGAAAGAAACTGTGTGGCTGGCTGATAAAGAAAAAAATCAGGTTCTTCATTTTGGACAAAATCTAGTAAAACTGGGATGCCAACATCATCTAAAACAAACACACACCAGCAGAACTGTAATTGTTTAAAATCTCAAATTCAAGCAACAGAATCTTGATGCAGTCATCAACCGCATGACAACAAATAAATTTTAACTACATACATATTCTCAATATTTTAAAATATAATCATATTTTTATAATTAAGTGCCAAATAGGCATGACAGCTTATCTTGCTATATTCTCCTGTCTTTCCTTGACAAATGAAGAGAAAATTCTGAAAAATCTTAAATCTAGGCAAAGCTTTCATCATTTTTTTTATCCAAGCAACACAAAGAAGATTTTCCCATCACTGACAATCTACTCAAATTATCTGCAGAAGGAAATACAAACAAGAACTGCTTACTGTTCCATTACACTGGCGATCTTTGATCTTCAGGTACATCCCTGGGTTTTTCACACTCTCAAACATGCAGACTCCAGAGCCAATTTTATGCACCTTCCAGTAGGATTCTTGCTGCTGCTGACCTGCTCCACTGCAGCCCCCATCGGATCTGAGAGTGAGAGCCTGGCAATGATTTGTGTTGAGCAGAATGATGGCACCATGGTGAAACACACCCTTCGGATGAGAGATAAGAAGTTCTTTGTCACTAGAGACGCTTTTGTTCACATTAATATTGATACTTTGTATACTGGCTTATTTTAAATACTTATTCACATATTCCTCACATATAAATGAATATCCAAAGTAATCTGAGTATGCATACAGCCATTTAATATTTGCTACCTCCTATGTAGACACCAACATGAACAGCAAATACCTCTCAGTACTCTGAATCTTCCCTACTCTTTATCACTCAGCAGCACAGAGTAACATTCAAAACAATGTGGCAACCTAAGGAACTTGTTTCTTTTAAAATTGAATTATTTCCCATGCATCCATCCTGTATGTACTCATACTCCTATTTTTTGAAGGTTTACTAAACATTTTAGAGAGATATCTATTTCTCTAAGTTGAAGCCCCTTTTATTTGCATATACGAGATACAGTATCAGCGTTGCTTGCCCAAGGAGGGCAGAAAAGAAACATTTCTTACACTGTTTTTCAGTTTATGCCAATCTACTAAACTGTGGCTTCGCTCCATAAGGTGGAAGAGGATCACACTTCCAGTTTACAGCCATCAGATCCAATTAGATACAACCTATTAATAATAGTAAATTTTAGGAAAGTCTACTTAATTTCTTCTCCCCCCTCCTTACCTTGACATGCACAACAAATTCGTTGGAAATTTCAGCATATCCTGTTTTTCCATCAGCAGTTTTGCCTTGAAGATTGAACATTACAGTGTGACCTGGGTTCCTCGCTGACTCAAGAACAGCGCAACCATTTGGTTGAAGGTGAACACAGAGCTCACAGCAAGACTTGTCTTTGCTCTAACATTGACAAAGTAGGAATAAAAAATTGTATGAACATATACATAGACATAGCAAAATCCAAAGCAGAGAGTATCATGACATGGTTTCTGTATTGTTTCTGTTTCCATTATACTATCAGTTCAGTAGGAAAATTTCTCCATATTTTCCATATTTGCAGTCCCAATACTGAAGTTCTAAACTTTTGAATTCCGTCATATTTCTAAGCACAGAAACAGTTAGTCTTAAAATGACACAAATCTGAGAATAACCTGAATGATACCTGAGTACCTCAGCTTCAGAGTCACAGCTGACAAACCTGGCAAAGATAGATGGAATTTAAAACTGACAAAGACCAAAAAATGAACTTATTTACTTTCTGCTACTCTAATTTGCCTGATGGGGCAAACAGTGACTGTTCTCATTAGTCAATATTCATCTCACAGAAAAAAGAGTCAGTAGTTTTATATGGAAGAACAAAGCACCACAATATCCATGTCTGTCCACACAGATTTGGAGACTGTGATCCCACTGTATGAAAGACATAATATACAAAACAGGTGTTTAAATAACTTTCTTCAGTAGTAAACATCTTTCTTCAGTAGTAAAGTATTTCATCAGAAAGTACTAAATTCTACAGCTCATACTTGTAGGCTCCAATAGATGAGAAAGAAAGACATCAGTAAAACTATGAAGATGGGAAGAACAGGTATTGATCAAAATAAATCTGGAATGTTTCAGCTGATTTATGACAGACTACACAGAAAGACAAAAAAAAAAAAAAGAAAAAAGACAATTAAAATCAGTATAAAAATTAATACTTATCCAAAAAGAGGTAATGTTAGGGTATTCCAGATATCTGACAGTGTGTTGTAAGCTGATATAAATTATGGCTTGGAATGATCTTTTATAACAGCACCAAGTTATTTATGCTACTAAAACTTCTACAGAGAAGTAAAAAGTAAACTGTAAAAAAAGGGACAAAGCCCTATAGCCAAATCTCACTATCCATTGGCAATTTTCTGGGTTCAGTTCTACATTTCATAGTATCTGTCGGGAAGCATGATTATGTACTAGACAGAATAAAAACAGCATTGTTTTTAATCAAACAATAAAATGCTATTAAGAAGTATAAACCAGTAGCAGTACTTCCTACCTTTCCAGTTGCATAGCCATTGACAAGAGCAAGAGAAAGATGTGGTATCTGATGACTTCTGAATATGCAAATATTTCCCCTTTTGACAATTACATCAAAAAGGCCTTAGAGTTATGAGAAAAAAAAAAAGGTCAGAATATGAAAGTATATTACTTCATGTTTTCATTTAATTACAATCAATCACTAATCATTTTCAATTATATTAACTCAACAGTTTGATCTCTCTGATCAGTGAATCCCCTTCTCCTCCCTTTATCTAATTTTCCACCCGGAGGAAAAAAATTCTATAATTTAATGACAAGGAAAAAATGTCTCTTGGTGAGAATACACCCTTTAAAAATTCTGTAAAAAGACCTTGAGGGCTGTGGTGTAACAAACTGGGTTATAACAATGAAGGACTTGGTAAATAACAAACCACACAAGTCACGTGAAGTTCACAGGTAGGAAAGAAAAATATTCATACTAGATTTTTTAAAGCAAACCTTGCAGAATAGCTTATGGCTTTGAAAACTTCAAATCTGGTCAGAATTCCAAAGAATTATCTCCTATAGCTAAGAAATACTCATGAAAGCTAAAGTTGTGCCATTTTTAGTGTTCCCAGAAGCAACAGATGATTTTTTTGAACAACTGATGTATCAAAACATTATGCTGCCCAATGTGCAAGCAGCAGTTTTCTCTGGAGGACCTCATGGTATCCATGATATAAGATTTTCGGATTCTCATCAGAATCACTAGTATTATAAAGCCAATGATCACTGTGCCATAAGAACGATGTCACAAGTTATGATACAGATGGGTTTTCCAGCCCTTGAGGCAGGAGTTGGAGTACACAACAGTACACAACAACTCTGTTTTACAATAGAGCTAAAGCTCCCCAAGAAATTTAAAAACACTAGACCAAATCATCACCTATGAAATTTTCCATCAACACTTACTACGCTATAATATTATACTTCCTTAGACTTGATATAGACAGATAAACAGTTTGCCACTACCTGAAACACATATTTCTATTAGAAAAGAGAAGTAGATAGCTTAGGTTGGAAGACTTTACTCCAAAGCATAGAAAAAGAAGTAGGAATAATGAATTAAAATTAAAATAACAGTTCCCAAGACAGCATTTATGTCTTTCTGTTGCACATGACCATCCTAGCCATTCTGTTACCTACTGCACATTTAAGTAACTAAAATAAATCTGAAAGAAATAGTCAGAGAAAGATCTTATTCTGAAGGAAGGAGGCTTGCATGATAGGTACCCGTGTTTATTTTATACTGGTGTTCATTCTATACTCTGAACTATAAAAATGGGAACACGGGGTGACAGTGTCTGCTCCTCTGATATTAGAAACCTTATTTATTATATTGTTTAGAAAAATAAAGCTCTATTTGATTATTAATTTAATTTCTAAGTTCTGCTAAGTCTTTGGGAGCTTCTAGATCATACTATTCATTTTTCTGACTTCAAGTTAACCAGATTGGTTAACCAGACTTCAAGTTTATACCAGATTGGTTTTGAGTTGTCATTCTAATATATTTAATTTGACCAGTTGTGTAACAGATTCGGTATTTGCACAGTTTCACACAGACTGATGTATATCTAGCAGGTGAAACTATACTAGAACAATATGGAATTCAGTAAAAATCTCACACGTTTATGTCTGAAAATACAGACATAATGAGATATGAGTTTATAGAAGGAGATGAAACAGTCTGCTGTACAAACTTGAACAATGCGAATTAGGAGACTGTGAACTCTGTGGTGTTCTGTGAAATCAAATCTGATACAAAAAATGACTTGAAGACATAGCATTAAAAAACAGCAAAAAGATGAATTAGAAAGATCACAAATTCCTACAAGCAGGCAGTACAGTCTGTCACCAGGTAACCCATGTTTGCGATCCTAAATGGAGCTCCTAAAAGAAAGAACATTTCCTTTCTGTGCCACTATTTTGAAGTGTTTCAGAGATTCTCTAATCCTAAAGTTGTAGAGAGGAGATTTGAGTTAGTCAGCATTAGAATCATCAGTGTTTGAAGTAAAGGATCAAACCTGCTAACAAAAAGAGTTTTGCTAAAAGACAGTAAAAGCCACTTTCAGAGTAGCCTTTTTGATGTGATTCTATAGGTTATGTAAAGGAGTACTCCCCTGCTTTCCACATAATATTTGGTGTGTCCTGCAGGATTCTGTTCTACAGCTTACAAAAAGATGCATGTCCCTACGATGATGCGAGAAAGGCCAAGCAATTCCATCAGTACAAAGATTAAAAAGTGTGTGCCTAATATGATAATAACTCTAATAAGTGTTTGTAACATTAAGGTAGAATCTGATAAAGGAGGAACAGGAAAAGTGCCATTACAATCAATGACAAGGGTGGAATTAAAAAAAAAGTGTATATATATACACATATACTTATGCAAATATGTATATACATCTGTGTGCATATAAATGTGTGTATATATACGTATACATATATATATAAAGATGCAGAACTCTTGGAACAGTTCCAGAGGAGGGCCACTAAAATGACCAGAGGGCTGGAGCACCTCTTCTATAAGGAAAGGTTGAGGGAACTGGGTTTGTTTAGTTTGAAGAAGAGAAGGCTCCTGGGAGACCTCGTTGTGACCTTCTTACTTGAAGGGAGCATATAAACAGTAGGGGGAATGATTGTTTACACAGGTTGACAGTGATAAGACAAGGGGGGATAGTTTTAAACTAAAACAGAGGAGATTTAGTTTGGATGTTAGGAGGAAGTTTTTCACTCAGAGTGCGGAGATGCACTGCAACAGGCTGCCCAGAGAGGTTGTGGATATGCTGTTCCTGGAGGCATTCAAGGCAAGGCTGGATGTGGCTCTGGGCAGCTTGCTCTAGTGGTTGGCGACCCTGCCCACAGCAAGGGGGCTGGAAGTAGATGATCTTTGAGGTCCCTTTTCAACTCAGGCCATTCTATGATTCTATGATATACACACCCTACAAATAAACTATACCTGGACAGTTGAACTTGTTATCTTGGATGGATCTGTTTACAACAGATTATGTCTGTCTTTGCCTGACATTTTAGAGGATTGCTCAAACTGCAGATGACTAGAAGTTTATATTTTGTAAGGGACAGACAGAAGGAAGACACCATATCAGATTTTTTCAAATTTTATATTAAAGCAAAACATATTATACGTATCTTAGAGTATATGTAAATGTTCTAAGGAAGAAATTTTTTTTATTATATTGACATGAATCACAACACAAAACACAGTGAAATATGACATCCTCTTTTCCTTATGCATATATCCACATGAAAAATACTTTACCATATTTATTTTTCTTGTCACCAAGAGCATCAACACTGCTGTCTGGGTAGAGGCATAAGAAACTACGAGTAAGCCTGTTGTAAAACTGAAGTGTATTGCCTTTCCGAAATTTCCACTTTTCAGCAGCCCACTGGTTTTGTAAACAACAAGCAGAAAAGACTTATGAGGAGATGATATACAAGAGCTTAACATACTTGAGAACAACTGACATAGTTTCACTCAAAGTATAATCAGAATTGTCTAAAAAAAATAAAAAGTAATTCCTTACAGTTTCCTCACTCTTGAGCTCCAACTCTTTCCCTATATAGACAAAAAACGCATGATTAATTTACAAAGCATTCTCAATCCATTTGACACAGCTGTTGTGAGCATGAGTCCTCCTCCTCACTGATTTTCACTTACTTTCTGGAAATGTGCTGGCATCAGTCACAGTCAGTCCCCTCGCAATGTTGCCATCATCCTGCCCATTGTCCAGCCATCTGAAAAACAGAATACTTTTCAGTAATATAACTATGACAGGCAACTCCTACAATACTGTATACATTGTATTTGAATACTAACACTGCCTTTCTTGTTTATTGAAGCACCAATACTGACAAACAAGATAAAAATTCAGCTTTAGTGAGTTTTACCTTCGCAAAAGCACTTATTTTTCTGGTGGGTTTGGGGTTGGTTTGGTTTTTGTTTTGTTGTTGTTGTTTACTTCTTTTTTAATTAAACAGAAAGAGATAGAAGGTCTTAAATCAGTTACTACTAATCAGAGACGTCACATTGATCCCATCGATAATCAAAGCTGCACTGATCAACATGCTTGCTTGTCCTGTCTGCAAGAAGGCTACAGCATGGTGCAAATCGTTACATTTTCCAGACACAGACAGCACCCTTATCACATCTGAACCATGCTTTTACAATGCTATTGTACTTACTTCAGATCTTCTTACATAAGACTAACTCCATTTGAGCCTGAAAGATTCACACATTGTAAGAGTAGGATCAGCAAGAACAGCATCAGGCTCTAGCAATAACTAGCACATACTTTGTATTTTTCTGCCTGAAATGGGTTTGAACTCTCCCTAAATTATGTATGAAACTAGCATTATAGATCTCCTCATAGCAGTTCATCTCATCTAGAATACAGAATAAAAATTAGGTCAGGCAAAGATGAGGTGCTGTGTCTGATAGGCAGAAAGCCCTTATTCACACATAAATCAGTTTCAGTGTGCACATTGCTCACTCTGAGCTGTCTCAGGCAGTTATTTATTCACTCAGAGAAGTGAGAAGAGAAAATAGAATTGAGGCTCCACTGGCAAGCTATAGCTAGACTCACACATGACTGGACCGCACCATTCTGAGTATTTGCACTGATCTTTATCATTTAAAATTATTCCATAAAATGTTGAGAATTAACCAGGAGTGGATAAAAATTTGAAACGAGTTGCAGAGCAGAAGACTCGGGGCAGTGGTATCTGCAGGGGAAGAGTGAGATAAAGTAGGATTGCTTCGAGTTATATTGCAACCCAAGGCTGCAAGGCAAATAAGAAAAAGAGGTGTAGTGAGATGGCTGCTTTTGTGCATTCTACATGATCTTCAAGCCTGATACTGATGTCATCAATCTTCAAGTAAGCCTCTGTGCTGAGAAAGCATTCCACCTCACAGTGTGGAAGAATTCATCCACGGGTGTAAGACCCAAAGTGCTCGATACAGAGAATGTGCCAAAAAATCATCTTTTACATAGTTCACTTGGTAAAAGAATTGAATGTTTCAAGGCAGAATTTATATTGCTTTTCCATTTACTAAAACACAACAGAGGTTTAAGACAGGTGCAACTCAGAGAGCTATGAGAAGAATCGGATCATTTCCATTCATTTTTTAGAAAATGTGTTTCATCTGACAGCGCACCTCATAAGAAAATCTACAAAATAAATTAGAATATTTGATTTAATTTATAGAAATTTATTAAAAATCAAATACCACTCACCTGTGACAAAGAA
>JAUPFR010000003.1:37028621-37191121 GCA_036925125.1 Oreortyx pictus
TCTTTTATTATATCTTTATTTCAGATACTAAGGAACAACTGACTCAGAAAGAAGGACCTGAAAACCGGAAGAGGGAAAAGGCCAAGGTCTCTGAATATAAAATAAATCAACCTTGGAAAGAACAGATACTTCATGTAGGGGAGCTGAACATATTCAATTTAACATTTTAATGGTCATTAATTAACATTTATTTCAAAGGTTGGTGTTTTGTTTTGACCAATATGTTTGTATGCTCTTCTGCACTAACAGTATCAAAGTCTCCCAAAGAGGTCAAACCTGACAACAAAGGCTGACTGCATCAGAGGGTTTTCATGCCCCCAAAGATACAAAAAAATCGCAATCACTCAGGGTCACAAATCAACATGGTTAGGTCTGGCTAGCCCCTTTCTATAGTGTTTCATGAAATATTTACAGTTACTATACTTCTTCTCTTAAAGACATATTAATGAGGTACAGGCCTTTTATTCTTGCCTTCTTTCCAGTGTTTTAATCTCCATCATCAGCCACCATAGGTACAAATAGAACTGCAAGTCACTCAGCTCTTAATTACTAGAATTACTATTAAGGGGTATGCTTGTCAACATTCTTATGCCATTTTCTGGACTTCTGACTCTCAGTTTCATTTATATCCTCTTCCTCTGCTCTGCAACCCATCAGCAATGGCTGTTACCATTTCAAATTTTCATTATCAACTAACAGGACCGTAATATTACCAGAAACAGATATAGTACTAAATATTCTAAAAGAAAAAATAAATAAATAAAAGAAGGGGGAGAGTTTCACAGTTTTTAGATAACTTTGAATGAAGGTTTCTCCCATCCAATAGTCTTGCCATCTGCAGCTGATCTGCCTAGAGCATAACCCATGTGAATCTTTCTCAAGTGAAAGCTTCAGCACAAGTAATATTGGTGTTGGTATGAGTTTTCCCCTTCCATCTTCATGCACTATAGGACAGGAATCTGCCCTAACATTCTTGGTCTCTCACGCACATCCCTCATAGGTTACACCAATCTTCTTCTCCCTTTGTCCTTTCCTTTGGAAAGAGCAATGCCAGTTGAAGTGACAGGAAGAGCAAGCACAGACTTTTACACCCTTACCACGACTGAAGGAAAGAGAAAGCATAGAAACCAACAGCCACTGTAGGTAACAAGGAATAGTGCGGTAGAGCAGAGCATTCAAGCAGTGTAAATAGCAGCAGTGCCCGATAATTTCTGTATTGTTTGGCATCATTAATGTTCAGAATTACAGTATAATCCTGATACCAGTATACCAGTGATGGAGCATTTTATATATAATTTTCTGAAATATTATTTTGTTCCAAACCCAGAAATAAGTATTCTGGAAATCTGTCTCAGCTACTTAAATGAAAGAAAAAAAAAACAACCAACCAACCAAAACAAAAAACAAACAAACAAAAGAAAACTAAAGCACTATCTAAAATAGTCATAATAGAGCTATAATTCTCAGGTACTGAAAGTAGAGTCTTTGACTTGATTCATGATCCCCTCATGACAATTGTGTTTCATTTGTTTCTTGATTTTTTAAAAATAAAAAATATAAACCAATAACTGTGAGATGTCTTCACTATTGCCTCTATTCTAAAGGAAACACAGATGCTTAAAATCCCATCAAATCAGGAATCTTTCTGGAGAATCTGTGAAATCAGAGCATTAAGGATGCTGCTAACTCTTCCCTGGTGATTCCTAACCTTTTATCTGACTGTTCCCAATAACCACAGGAAAACAGCGCAGAAAACATGTTGTGGCTGCCAAAAAAAAGAAGTGATAGAGGGTCTGATGAAAAGAAATGACATGATCTCAAGCAGCATCTACTTGTGATCTGACTTAGCTGATGTGGTATTGTGCTTACCTGGAAGAATAGGCTGACCCTGATGTAAAACAGGAAGCTCCATGGATATTTCCCCATCAGCCTGGTCCCAGGCCAACCATCGATTTGCAGGGAAAGAAAACTGCTCTCCCGAGAAAAGATTCAGCAACTGCACCTAAAACAGAAAAGGAATTGCAATTTAAGCTACTGATACGAGTCCAGATAGATAGAATAGAACTTGACCGCTGTAAGACACTGGCAAGACCCGTGCAGGTTGAGCATTGTGCCATGATCACAAAAGCTGTGATACATATCTGTAGTACATATACACAATCCATTTATATTATGCACAGACCATACAGTTTCTTTTTACTGAGTTTCAGCCCCAAATGAAAAGAACTAATTAAAATGCCAAATAACCACAGAGTTCAAAACAGTGAATATTTAACATTAATGGGCACTCTGTATAACACAGATATAAATTGGACCTGAAGCATGATTATAATGTTTAGTTTATCAGAAGCTTCCAAAGTTCTTTATCAACAGCTTTTTCCTAACTGAAGGATGACAAACTCTGGCACAAAGCGGGAAGAGTTTCAGGCATGCATAGCCTATCATTGGCACACATAGTACGTGACTAATATCAAGGATAAAATCCAGATACTTTCATTCCCATCCAGTTACCTATGTACTGTGTATAATAATTGAAACTAGAAACAGAACTTGTTGATTCGCTTCACTTTATAGAATCATTAAAGGTGAAAAGAAAGACCTCTAAGATCATCTAGTCCAAACATCCCTCTACTCCCAATGTTGCCTACTAAACCATGTTCCCTATTACATCTCCATGTTTCTTGAAAACCTCCAGGGACACTGACTCAACCACCTTCCTTGGCAGCCTGTTCCAGTGCCTCAACACTCTCTCAGAGAAGAACTTTTTTATCATAGCCAACCAGAAGCCACTCCTCATTGTTTCATTGTTACCCAGGAGAAAAGGCTGACTGTCACCTCACCACAGCCTCCTTTCCAGGAGCTGTAGAGAGTGATGAAGTCTCCCAAGCCTCCTCTTCTACAGATTAAACAGTCCCAGATCCCTCAGCCACTCCTCATAAGTCTTATGCTCCAGTCCCTCCTCACCAACTTCATTGCTTTTCTCTGGATATGCTCCATGGCCTCAATGTCTTTGTTGTAAGGAGGGACCTAAAACTGAGTACGAACAGTGCTTGAGGTGCAGCCTCACCACAGCTGAGTACCAGTGGATAAATAACTTCCCTGTACCTGCTAGCAATGGTATTTCTAATACAATTCTGGATGCCATTGTTCTTCTTGGCCACTAGGGCACACTACTGTCTCATGTTCAGAGAAGTGTCAACCAAAACGCCCAGGGCCATTTCTTCCACACAGTCTTCCAGCCACTCTGCCCCAAGCCTGTAGCACTGCCTGGGGCTGTTATGGTCAAAGTGCAGCCCAGCGATCCAGCCTGTCCACATCCCTCTGTAGGGTCGTCCTACCCCCAGGCAGACTGACAATTCCTTCCAACTTGGGGTCATCTGCAAACTTACTGAGAGTGCACCCAATGCCCTTCACCAGCCACCCAATCAGTTCAATACCCAGCAAAGAGTGTACCTTTCCAAACCATGGGCTGCCAACTTCTCCAGAAGAATATACTGGGAAACAGCAGCAAAGACTTTGCTGAAGACTAGGTAGTCTACATCAATAGCCTTTCCTTCATCCATTAGGCATGTCACTCAATCATCGAAGGAGATCAGGTTGGTGAAGCAGGAACTGCCTTTCATGAACACATGCTGGTTGGGCCTAATTCCCCAGTTGTCCTGTACATGGTGCATAATCTCAGTCAAGATAATCTATTCCATAACCTTTCCTGGCACTGAAGTCAGGCTGATGGGCCTGTAATTCCCCAGATCCTCCTCACAACCCTTCTCATAGATGGGAGTCATACTGACAAGTCCCTATTAACTGGAACCTCTCTGGTTGATCAGGAAGCTGACAGATAGTGGACAGAGGCTTGGCAATTATCTCTGACAGCTCCCTCAGCACCTTTGGATGGATCCCTATTGGACTTGTGGCAGTCTAAATTGAGTAGAAGGTCTCTAACTTTTTCCACCTGAATCATGAAGGGTTTATTCTGCTCCCCATCCCAGGCTTCCAGGTCAGGAGGCAGAGAACCATGGGAATAACCAGTGGGAAAATTAAAGACAAATGTAAAGAAGGCATTAAGAACTTCAGCCTTTTCCTTATCCTCAGTGGTCATGTTCTCAAACACATCCAGTAATGGAAGGAAAAGAATGGAGACTCTTCTTAGCCCTCCTCTTATTGTTAGTATATTTGTAAAAAAAGTAAGAAAAATTAAAAAGTGTTATCTTTTCCTACAGTGTCCAGATTGAGTTCAAGCTTGGTTTTTTGCCTTTCTAATTTTCTCACTGCGTATCCTAGCAGCTTTGCTTTACCTGCACTGAGGTCTTTTTTAAGTGAGGAGGAAAAATATTCTGTAATTGTCTTTGTCTCCTCAGTGTCACAGAATTAGATACACTTGCAATGTAGCTCTGATGCTGTACATAAGAGCCCAGAGTCAGCTGTAGATGTGAAGTTAACTTGGCAAGACTGAGTTCATTTACATTCTAGCTTTCAACAAACTCTGGACACTCCGTAGCATGCAAAGGCTACAGAAGACTGAGATTACAGTAAGGTAATTTGCTGTTTTCCTTACCATTCATTCATGCACTTTTAAAGAAATAGTATGTACAGTTCTCACTAAACAGCAAATAAGCAAAGAAGATAGATCTCATCTTAAGTTGCCTTCCATTTTTCATAAACACTCCATAGTAAACCACCTATTAAAGCTACATGTATTTGATGAGACTAACATACTTCTCCCAAGGAATTTTTTTGACTCATACTTTGACACTGTTGTCATAGTGACTGCTTTTGGAAGGATAAAATTCCTTCTCACATCATTTACCTCTTCACAATGCCAGGCAGGGCAACTTCCTGCATTAGTATGTCCAATACGTATTTTGTAGAGATGTCCTATGTTTCCTGTATGAACCTGTAAAAGGAACACCACTGAAAAAATACAATACATTCCTTAAAAGTAAAAGACATACAACAAAAGTTAATTTAGTAACTATCCATAAAATTTTAGTTTAGGTGAATTAACTATTCTGATATTTAAACAAGTGATTCCAAAACATTTTGCTCCAGACTATTATTGGATGCTTATGCTTCTAAAGAAAAATCCCATGACAAATCCTGTGGCCTTCTAGACCCATCTAAATGATTCAACATGCTGCTGCAGGTATTTGGCTCCCAAGTGAATACTGGTCTCAGTGGGAGATGAATACAGATTGTAGGTATCACTAAAAATATAGCTTGTCCCTAAAGCCTGTCTCGGTTTAGCACCTGTACCACTGACCTGCTACAAAATGAATTCAGTATCCCTGGCAGTCCCCACTACTTCTGAGTTTCTCCTTACCTCTCTTGGATGGTATGCTTTACAATTTTGGAACAATTGAGTTCATTTGACATTTATTTTTCCAAATCTTTTCAATTAAATTAACTTTAAGAGCTGTACTTGGAAGATTAGCTCTTGGGCAGGCTGGATGAGTACATCCAGTACAGATAATAGGGTGCTGAGGGAATCACTTCATGTGAAGGTTATTCAAACAAGTGGTCATGAACGTAAGTGTGGAGTTAGAAAGCTTATCTTCAAGACACTGGAAATATTCTGTGAATGCCTCTCCTCCTTGCTGCATAATTTTTTTTCCTCATGATGTAGCCTGATAGATGCTTTCTACAGAATTCATTTTCATGTTTTCATTTATGATATAAAGATGGGTGTGAACCAAATTATCTGTATTATGAACAGACCATAATTAACTTGGACCTAGCACAAAAAAACATGCAGAGAGGATTGACTCCTATACATTTTAGTGCACACCCTCTTTAATTCTATTCAGTGCCATGGAAACTCACCTAAGAGAAGAATCCGAGTTTCCAAAACAGGGACTGTCTCCACATCTTGCATTTAAGAGTCAATTGAGGTGAAATGAATGAGAATAATAGAAACAGAAAGCAGAGCTAAAAATATTTCTCAAGAAGACAGTATTTTTAACCCTGGTTACTTGTTTTATCTATTCTTTTCAATCTTACATCCATTTTGTTTTTTATATCACAAATGGAGAATGGCACAAATATCAGAGGTGTTGTATTCTCCTGCAAACTCTGTCAGCTGAGGAGACATAAGAATTTCATTTCCTACATCCCAGACAGCTGTGAGACCATTGCAGAAACAGGTGAGATCAATGCTGACATTCAGTATCTTTTGTCAGAAAAGTACATGCTATCCTGGATGCTAAAGATGGAAATAGTTATTTGTTAAATGGTCCTATAGCAGACATCTGCGAGAGTTCACACTGACAATCTCACATATGCACTCAAGCTCTGCAGTTCTTGATAAGAGACCTATTAGGGCTTATTTAAATCATCATGGAACAAGACTAATGGAGACGAACTTACATGCGTAACCGGGAGCAAAAGTAACCACTAATTGAAATAAGACAGCAAAGATTTAACCAAGTTAAAAATTTATTCCATGCCCTAATTCTCTACTCATCACTTCATTTTTAATATTGTTGCTCCATTTCAAATATTAAAACTATGTAAGTACTTGTTGTCCTCAGTATTTTTTGGGCACTGTGTAAAGTAATCGGTAGCTCTTCTTAAGCAGACAAGAAATATGTTGGATAGAACTGGCTTTTTGATGGGTGAGGGGGAAAGGGTACTATGTTTATTTCTCCATTTATGTCGTGCTTCCTGTGTGCAGATGTCTCCTGTACAAAAACTAGCTTTTTATCACATAGATTTTGAAATTTCTTACAAACTGTCAGGACACAAGAAAGTAACACAATGAATATATATTACTTACTGTAAAAACGTCTTCGTTGCCTCTCTGAAATAATTTTCCCTTCTCTCCATCAAGAAAAATAGGCCCTGAACTGCCGAGATCCCCATACAAAATGATATAAACCTTTGAGCTTGTTCCTGCAGACGGCATATCACTGGTGAGGATGGACACCTTCCATTTTCTAGCTACCAAAAGACAAAAAGACCTGCTGAAATACTTAAGCTCAAGATTACTAAATAAAGTGTATTTCAGTACTCAGAATTCTAAAGAATATCATGTCGATGAATACAAAAATATCAATTTTACAAAGATACAGCAAATGTTGACTGTGCTAAGTTGTGCACGTGAAAATCAAGAAATGTCAGGTTTCATTTACAGTTCATCTGTATGCATATGCTATATGCATATAAACTCAAATACAAACTGAAATTGCATGAGTGCTTATCAATTTTCAAACGCAGTGTTTGCAACATTGTAGTAAACTGTATGAAATAGGTGTTCTTGTTTGTTGAGGATATGTCAGCACTGCCCAGTGCGGTGCTATTTAATGACACCCTTGTAGGCTCTCAACTTCTGGAATGACAAACTCATCTGTTCAGGCATTAAGGACCCTTAAAGCTAATTATCTCTACTGAAAGATACCTCTTTTAGAATGGAACTGTATGTCTGCAAAGCCATGCAGATGTAACAGCTCAGACAAAATTGCCCAATATGTTCTTGCACTGCAGTGTTGGCATTATACCCTGAGATATCCATACTCTTTCTACAGGTTAATTTCATTTTTAACAAGACCAAGTATTTGGATTTAGACTGGTTTAGTGGAAGCTAAGTATCAAGAGTGTGGAGTTAAGGGAAATGATATCATTGAGGGGTGGCTGATAACAGTTTTTCATATTAACAGGGGTATTAGGAAAGACTATTAAGAAAACACTCTCACCCCCAAGACAGCTGATTCCCATCTCAAATGATGAACATTTAAGCACCTCCTGAGCTTACATGTATTGCTTTGCAGCACTGATTAATACAACTGTTTCTTTAAAGAGAACATTCTTTAAAACACAGCAGTAGTATTGAAAAGCTTTACTAATTACAGAAGGTCCCTGCCACCTAATGACTCATCTATACTACACAGATCATATACACTACATTTTACTAATGTTACTTGCTTTTTCATCCACCACAGCATCCTCATCATATCTGTTCTAGCTAAAACACTGATAAATAAGATAGTAAGGGCATGACATCATAATCTTTTTTTCTTGACTCTGTGTCTTAAACACCGGGCAACAATAGATCACAGAATTGTAAGGGTTGGAAGGGACCTCTAGAGATCATCAAGTCCAATCCCTGATTCAGTGAAACCACTTTTGTTTTGAGTATCACTCTGTGTTTTCAGTGTTCACCATGCTCACTTTCTTAAATATTTTAATGGACATCGATGCATACACAGGATAAAGCTACAGCAGGCTATTACTAGAGGACCAGTGAAACGATTGATTTGAGGAATTTGCATTTAGTATTGTGTGTCATTCTAGAAAAAATAAGGTAGGATTAGTACCTTTATTAGCTCATGTTTAGCCATGTCTAAAGGAAAAGTTGTTTAAGAAATAGATTAGGCTGACCTAGCCTAGGTCTGTGTGTCAATAAATTTCTGTCTGGGAAGTAAAGGAGTTGAAAATCTACATCCTCCATACCACTTAGCAACTATGTTTGAATTATTAATACTGCTTTTAATAAAAGGCAGAAAAAAATGCCCAGTAAAGACACATTATAAATTCTAACCTCTAATGAGTTCTGATGGTAGAATCTATGAGTCCTGCTTGTAGTCAGGCTTTTGTTATAAGCATTTTCTTCTCTGTGGCCATTATGGTAGTACATAAATCATACGTTCATTGGGAATTGCAGTGGTGTAGAATTAGAAACTATTAAAATAGATATTGTTCCCCAGACTTTGAGTGAGGAGTCAGGAAGTCATTAACAGAGTACTTGGTTCATCTTTGAGGACAAAACTCAAGTCCTTGAAATGTAGCAGAGTGAGTACTTTTTACTTCAGTATCAAAGAAGGTTACAACTGCCACAAATCTTTTCACATATCTGAGTTATTTGCTAACAAGAACACATGTACTAGCACCAGTTACACAAATATGTCTTAGAAAAGACTGTATAATACTGTAATATTGGATTTATTGATTTCAGCTCTGCCTGAATAGTCCATTATCTTGAAATGGCAGTAGCATCACTGAAGATCAGTGGATTTGTAAAGCATGCTATCAGCTGGGGTTTATGAAACAAAGAACTACTTTTGACATCTTGAGCGATTAGTAAGTTTTCTACATCCCAAGACACTATGATAAAGAAACTGTATTTGCTAGATAAATTATGACTATTCAAAGTATCTAGCATGGTGTTTGCCAGCACAGGTGTTCCAGGTTTACTGGCTCCCAGATACCGATTCTTCAGCATTTTCGTAGCGATATTACTAAAATTTGTAGTAGGTCAGTCCTACCATACAGAAAAATTTGTCAGTTGTCAGCTCTCATAAGCATACTTTCTTCCCTATAATTCTCTTTTTCAGAATAGCATTCCTCTACACATATTCTACAATACTTCATTTTAGCAGAAGACTAGCATTGACAGCAGAAGGGTTCTGAAGGTCAATGGTGACCTTAAAATTTTACCCTGAGGATTAACTCTGATCTATGACCTATTCACTTGAAATATGCTATTTTTTTCTTTCCATTTAATCTGTTCTAGAGTAGTGTTCTGGTATTTACTTTTTTTACAAAAGAAATGCTTGTAGGTTTATGACCTAAAATGGTCCAAGTAAAAAGTAAAATTATTTGAAGACTTAGACAGAATACAAAAGAAGTTGTATTATTTAGGTGCAGAAATCTGAAATATGTTATTATTACAATAAATTTGGTGTGTACACCACTACCCAGCTTTGAAAATACACTCATGTAGCATTTATCTGAATAATAATGTGAATACACAGCTATTGTATACGCACTTCTAAGTAATTATTTTGTCATTACTAAATAATGAACTGCCAAAAAGTTTCTCTTATCCTTAGGTTAAACTTCATCCTTACAGGAACTATCATAGCTTGAACACATTAAACAAAAACCACAGTGAATAAGTGCTAACTGCTAGATGTGAGGAAAAGAAATAATTTGCAGAATAATATTTTCCAAAAACTTTTGTGACCCTCCTTAAAGCTGTTGTAATATGCTTTGTTCACAGCTGAATTTAGCCTGTTGTTCCTATTACCATTATTATGGGTTCTTTACCCATCTTTCTGTGAGACATGGCAGGTGACCTACATTTGGAAAGTCAGTCTTAAAAAACATGAAGAAGTGATGGCTCAATGACTGAAGTCTACATAGAAACAAATTACACAGAAAAACATATTACCAGGTGAAAAAAAAAGAAAAAGAAAAACAAGAAAAAAAAAAGAATATACTGGTTGCTGGAAGCTAATTTAAGAAACTTGAGGATCTTTATGAAAACAATACATTCAACATATATTCTTTACGTTAAAACAAACACTACTGCTAAAACTACTGGTTGAATGGATAAATACCACTAACAAGCTGAAGAAAATGATCAATAAGAGGAAAATTGAATTCTTTGAAACTAAAATAGAAGTCAAAGGCAAAGTAAGATGATAAAAATCAACTGATTGCTCACAGATGACATGAAGAATGGTTTGATATCTTGGAGTGTACTCATGGAAAACACTCTCCTTTTGCCAGAGAGTCTATGAATGTACCATAATGGCTGACAATCATAGTTACAAGTATTATGTAATGGAACTCGTACGTTCCTACAGGCAGTTTTAATTCACATAAGCAGAACATCTGATAAATGTAGAAAAAGTAATTAATAATATAGAATGTTGAATAGTAAAATCATGAAAAGATGTAATTTTGATGACTGTTCTGTACAGTTATTACTAGCACAAAACATGGATTTGCATATTCAGAGGTAACAGGGAAACTCTGAAGAAGCAAAGCACACCTGGAGCATGATACTCAAAAGGTAAGTTAGGTATTCAGGAAAGCTACAAGAGCACACGTGGGTAATAAGAAATGAAACAGAATCTGTTTGGATCACATTTATTTTGGAACAGGATAAACAATGCAAGTCTGAATCCAAATTGTATTATTACGACACTACCTAATTTATGAAGAATGGAGAATAAATCCTACTAAACAGTAGAAAGCAGTTATTTCTAAATGTCAGAATCAGTATATCAATACATTTTTTTCCTCCAACATTCAACTATTAGGGAATATAATTTTTATAATTGGACTATTTAGAACTAGATGTAAAAAATACCGCTGAGATAAGAAATCATAAACTGATTCATTTTAAGTTAGAAAATAAAGGGGGAAAAAAAAACATTAAACTTTTGATTTGCAAATGGCAAATTTAAAAATATAAAGGAACAGGCTAATTAATTTAAGTGTACTGAAAAGTGAGATGTGATAAAAGAAACTAAAACAAAATCATAAAAATGTTATTATTGTTGAATCAAATTCTCTTCAATTTAGAACAAGGATGTCACGTGAGATATAATAATTCAACTTTGTATATAAGAAAAATTACAAAATCTCTAAAATATCTGAGTTTGATGAGAAAATAGTATTTAAAATGAAAAAATGGAGCAGTGTGAGAATGCATAGTAATGAACAAACTAAGTAAATGATAGATTGTAAATCTGTACTGAAATGAGAGGTACTAATTTATAGAGACCCTAGTAAATTGCTCCATAGCATAGTTTCTGTAATATGGGAGGAGGATAAGAAAATCCAGAGCTGTGCAAATAAAAGCAATGTACAATGAGGTGTACAGAAATGCATTTGAAAACTACTAGTAAGGCATAATGTTATAAACAGTGACTTTATCATTTAGAGCAAAAAAAAGAGAAAGAGCAAATCACTAATATGTTGCATCAACATGACTGCAAGATGCACCAGGACAAAGATTTCTAAATCGAGAAATTTTCTGATTGTTCACCAAAAGCTCAGAGACATAATATTCTAAATGCTGCAATAAATGCTATTCAATATGAAAATAATAAGTAAATAAAATTGTAACTAGAATAACTGTCAAGAAAGACAAACAATGATTAGAGAAAATTGAGACTGTCTTATGTAGAAGGAAAAGATGATAGAATATCTGATATTTCTCTTTTTAATAACAGCAAGATAAAAACTGCATTCCTTCTGGAAGAATAGCATTATCTATATAAAGCCTTTAAATGCCTGCTGAAATTTCTACTATTCTTTTCATAACACATTGTTTTATATGCTTGTCAGTTCCAAGTATATTTCATCCTGACTCATTCATAAAAATTCTCTATGGCTTTTGCTTAATTTACAGAATTAAGCTATATATAAGTATTTCCTATTACTCGTCATGGTGTTTTTCCATCTGTCAGTCATGTACTTCATGTCACCAGAATTTTGAGGGTCTCTCTTCAGTCTTCTCCAACCTTACTTAATAAAAGCAATTTTATTTTCTCTTTAATTCTCAACTACTTAATAGTCTATATCTTCCCTGAATCATTAACAAATATATAAACCCTATGGAACATCTCTCTGAATCTTTTGTCCTGCTCTGAGCTGACCATTTTATTCCTTCTCTTCTAGTTAATGTACAGAAATGAGATCTTCAGTGGATATAACAATAATTTCACCACTTGCTGTGGTGAAGCTGTCTTGATTGTAATGTAGGGCCGTGCTCCACATCTCACCTGAGTGCTTGGTTGCTAGTAACACTGCAATAAGCATCTGATTAAAGCCTCTTGAACATCAGAATAAATTAAGGTGTTATGAATGCCACACGGGGTGCTGTAAATCCAGCATAAAAGCTGCAAGTGGTGGAGTTGTCTATATAACTGTCAATTTAAATTTTAGGCATTATTTCTGGTACACAGAATGGCATATGCAATTTAGTCAAATTCTAGTGATTTTAAGCTTTATTTTTCCATTCTTAGGTTTTACATCTGTATGGATGTGTAAAAGAATGAAAAAATACCACCAAGATTCTTCATTGGAGCAGTTCTAAAAGATGCCAAGTAACATGCCCAGAAATGTAGAGATGGGAGGAAGAACATCAGAATCACAGCCAGTGTTGTCATATAAACACACAGCTGTTTGGCATGTAATTTATTAGTTAATATCACAACATTTCATCAGGGTTGTAACATTCATTTATTACATGTATATAACACTCCTTCAAAAGACAGAAATATATCAGCTATTTATATGGAGAAATAAAACTGCCACTATACTCCTAAAAAGAATTGAAGAGCTATTCATTTTCCTAACTGTACTGCAAACCCCTTATGTTCCAGATCCTTATTTTGCTGCTCCACCATTTGCCGTTTGACACGGGGAGACAATCAAGGCCTGTGGGCCAGAAGGCATTTGTGTCAGGCTTTGATTACGTCTCCAGTCTGGATAACTGAATGAGCATAGCCCAGTATGTAGCAGCGTATACCTGCCAGTTAGTTTAGTAACAACCTCCAAGATTGCAGAATGGCCTAATTCTCATTCTCTAACTGAAAATAATAGCACCTTCCTTCTTCAGATATGCCTCCAATTTTAGACATTTATTAAATGTGTATTATTAAGGATTAAGATCTAAACAAAGTAAGAAAAAAACTAACAAGAAAGAAATACTCTTACTAATCACAATATATATATATTTTTTCCAGTTTTATATTTAGAATCATTCACTGAAAATTGTAAACCACACATAAATGCATGCTAAATAGACAGGATATAAAGAAATGCTGTTAACAAGAAACTAAAATAACTCTGTGAACTGAAAAGCTCTTAAACGTATTATTATTAATAATATTAATAATATTAAATATTCCAAAGATTCTCATAGTAAATCATATTTACAGAAAGAAGAAAAAAAAAGAAGACATGGACAACATAATACAGAGGTTAAAAAAAGAACATAGAGTTAACACTTGTAGTATACATAGAACAGTTGTAAGAGTAAGCGATGCTGCCTCTGAAGGGAATATGGCAACGGCAATCAAGAAGTCCATTGATTCAATTCTCCATTTCACAGTTCCTGTGCAATCCTTTGTAATGAATAGGTATAATCCTTTTCTAGCGTCCTCTGGTTAAAAGAGGCAAATTTCACTTGGTGTCTGGACCTTCCTATAAACAGACTGAAAGCCCACTTTATTCACTTAATTCTTCTGAATTTGGCTTTAAAAACTTAAATAGCTGTTTGCTAATATTAATCTATATAAATTTACCATGACTATCCTACTTTTCAAATTAAACATTACATTTGATTTAGTTCTGGACTAAGCATTTATACGGAATGATAATTATCAAATCCTTTCTCAAATTTCATGAACTACAGACATTTTAGAACTCAAGAAGATATTTAAAATGTTAATTCTTTGCTCTAACAAGCAGTAGATGTTTCTCCAGAGGTTGGTATACTACTAATACAGGCAACATTTAGGAGAAAACAGTTCTTTTACTAAGAAATCATCATCAGAACACAATTTTCTATAATGTTTCCCACACAAAAAAAAAATCTAAATAATTATCTGTATTTCAGCAATTATATATAATTTTGATTTATATTTATCTGTCTATATTTTCCTTGTGAGTCTCATTGAATGTTACATATAGTGGCTCAATCTGTGAAAATTTTTAAAAGACTTTGTCACTGCTCTGATGTTATAGAACTTCCAAGATCTCTATTACATGTCTTTCTTATATTTGCTGCATCCATTCTCAATTGCACAGAACTAAACTTCTTCATCTTCTTCTTCATCTTCTGTAGGAAAGGCATTTTCACTTTTTATATTTTCAGAGACATTATGCTCAATATTATTTAAATGAGTGCCAAATTTCAGAAGTATTTCAGATTGACAATTTTCTACTGGATCCTCTAACATGGGAGACAATTTTTCTCCAACAAGATGATTTCCGTTTATCCTTAATGCTTGGCATGTTTTTGGCTTTGTATTTGACAGCTCATTATTTGTGCCCACAGTATGATCGCTGGGTATGTGCTTGGATACATTGTTTTGGCAATTGCTAATTACCATAGGATTTACTTTCACATCTCCTACGCCATGTAATGTCTCTAAATTGATCTCATTTTTCAGAGTTGAAGACATCAGTATCCTAATGTTACTAATAAAATCTAGTGTGTTATTAGCATTAAACCGATTAAAAATATTATTGGCAATCTTACCGATTAAGTTGTTCTTCATGTTCACACAATTATTTTCATTTGTTACTATATTTTTGCTTGACCATTGCAAATGTTCAGTATTTTTGGTGAATAAACCTAGACCTAGCTGGTTCTCAATATCAGATTCTTTTTGGTAAGCGTATCCTCTTTGTTCCTCATTAATTGGTGTTACCATCACCGTCAGTATTGGACAATGTTGGCCACATATAGCATGGAGCTTATCCAGAGAATCTTCTTCCTGAAGAGCGCTTCTGTTAGCATTACTAACATCAGTTGGCTGAGATTGTATGGGTTCATCATTCAATGGCTGCTCTAATGGATGCACTTTGTTATCAGGCAATCTAAATTCTACAGATGTAAAGGCTGGAAAATTGGTGTCAACCTCTGTGGAAAAATGAGTGGAAGTAGAACATACTGTGGCTGAAGTTTTGATCTTTTCTTTGTTTCCTACAGGAAGAGAGGTGGTTTTATCATTGAAGGTAGGTTTCCTTTTTGTACTTGTGTCATCCTGTAAAGGGTCTGAGTCACTGCTGTGAGGTATATTGAAGTAGTTGCAAAAATTCTTAGAGGGTCTTACCATGTCTTCAAGCTCTGAAGAAGAGATTTCAGTGACGACTGGATACTGATTCAGATTGCCAAAATGTGAGTATGGAGCATCATCACCGTTAGCATCAAGGACTGTGTCTGTTGATGTTGTATCCAAATTGCCATACATTCCAGCCTGCTCAGGTGGTGATCTTCTAATCAGATGGTTTTCTTTGAGAAGCCATTTGCCTTTATCAATCAACACTCCTTCATCCTCTTTAGCATGTACAATAGAGTGACAATGTTTCTTCGGAAATTCTCCTGAATAGTTATTAATAGAATCTGTCCCTTCTCTGTGAGGTGTAAGTTGTTCTGTTGGTGAAGAAATATTTTCTCTTTTCCATATAGTGTCATCTTTGTTAATGACTTCTGGAAATTCTTCTAATTGCAGTGAAGAATGTGAAAAATTGTCTGCAGAGAGAGGCCTAGGTTCTTGGGAAAAAACAGTATTTTTTGTCTCCACTGCAGAGTGGAATTCTTCACTATTTTTCTGTAGTACTTTGGAAATATAAGGAAATCCTTTCTGAAAGTCAGGCTTAAAGGCAGCTTCTGTCTTACCATAAAGTCGTTCAATAGTTCTTTGTACAAAGCCAGTATTATAATGTTTTTCAAGTATTGCTTCCTCCCCACTTTCATTGGTCAAATCACTGGATACTCTAACATTATAATCACTCTCTTCAGTATCTGGTCTGTAATCTGACCAATCCGAAGTAGCAGGGCTTTTTAAACATTTTTTTAATTGAGAAGTTTCTGAACACATTCTGTTCTCCTGTTCTTCTACTTGCAATTTCTCTTCTACTTCACTCATATCATATTCTGTAATATGCTTAGATTCATAACAAAAAGATAATGGAGAATTTGTAGATAACCTCTCAGAGGTTTCCTCACAAGTTTCTGTGTCTTCCTTCCCTTCCTGTACAGAATAAAACTCATGGTTATATTCTACATAGGTGTCAGTACCTTGTTTAAGTTGGTTATTTGCTTTTTTGTCATTCAAATTTGGATCAGCTTTCTCAACTTCCCTATTATCAGTAGTAATATGTGTAATATCTTTTTCACATTCTATTTCAGAAGTATCCTGATCTAAAACACAATTTTTATCATTAGAAGTTACACTGTGAACTGTTGAATTAGGTTCTATCGAAGTGTCTGACTCTTCATTAATGAATGATCCATTGATGTTTTTATCTTGAGTTTTTTCATGTGAGTTATAAGCCATTTCTTCAATTGCTTCAGGTAGCTCTATAGGTGATGGAAGGCTATGTTTAGTTAAATTAGTATTGGCAAATTGATTGTCTGGCTCTGCTCTGGCAGCACTCAATTCTGAAACCTCTGCTGCTCTACAAAGTTCTTCCTGTATATCAGAACAGCTTTCTAAATCAACAGACAATTCTAACGCTTCTTCAGTATTCAAACTGTCCTTTGCAATACAAGGCTCATCTGATTTTTCATCCTCATGCAAAGGTATAACATTATAAATTTCAGATATTGGCATATTCTCATGGCAATGTGTGACATCCTGCTTTTTGAGTTCTCTCCCAGCATATAATGAGTTATTTTCTGATGACTGTTGAAAATGTGAGAAAGCAACCTTCAGTTCATCAACTTTTTCTAAGACTGTTGCTTGTTTCAGGAATTGTAATTGTGTTAATATTTCAGAACAGCTACAGGTAGCCTTTTGAATATCGTCTTTGATTGTGCCAATCAAATTCTCTCTCAGACTTAGTATTAGTAGCCACGCTATGAGGAGGTTGGAGGAAGAACCAAAAACTGGAGGAGAAAGATCTGGAAGACTGCATGTTTTTTCTACACATCCACTGTGTTCCTTCTGGAGACCAAGCAAAGTTGATTGTAATTCATGAAGCAAAATACTAGACATGCAATTATTCTGAACATCACTTCCTGTTTTCTCATTGGCAATTGTACAATCAACTTGAACAGCAACTTCAGATTTTTTTCTCTGACATAGACTGGTGTCTTGAATATCAACCTCTGACATCTTTTTATCACTGATATGTGTTTCACAAAATAAGCGTAGTTCACTAGCGTGATGAAATTCTGTCTGCAGTAAAGACTTGGCATCTTCTACTACTGCTGTATTATCAGGAGTCAAAGAGTCAGTTTGCTTTTCACTTGATGGTTTGGTTGATGCTTCTAGAGCTTCCAATTCAAAAAGAGGCTTTAATTGTTTTTTTGTTAGATTATGTTCAAACAGATGTTTCTTTTCAATCATATGTACTTTATTGGTAACATATCTATCTTCTTTATCTATAAAAGCATCAGTCTTTTCTTTAGAAAAATGACAGTCATCACTATTATTTACATCCCCCTCTTTTTTGTTTATAGGTGGCAAAACTGCACTTGGTGACAGGTTTTTCAGCCAACTGTGGACATAGTTATCAAGTGAATGCTCAGCAACATCCTCTTTAAAATACTCCTGTTTCAGAGCCTCTAGTGTAATAGCACTGTCTGACATGCTTAATTTATTTGGACTTTTAC
This sequence comes from Oreortyx pictus, assembly GCA_036925125.1. Taxonomy (NCBI): domain Eukaryota; kingdom Metazoa; phylum Chordata; class Aves; order Galliformes; family Odontophoridae; genus Oreortyx; species Oreortyx pictus. The sequence continues at coordinate 37,046,704 of JAUPFR010000003.1, forward strand.
TTAGATTTTTCTTCTTCTTTTGTTTTTTCTCTTTCTTTGATGATAAATTTTCCAAAACGTTCTCCTTTTCTTTTTCTACATTATGATCCTTTGGCACTTCTGAAAATGGATTTGAAATTGTTGCTGAGTTACGGGACTGTTCAAATAAATTAGTTGTGAGATGTTTGCCTTCTTTTGTAGCATTCAATTCACCCTGACTATTTTCAGTCGAATCAACTGTTGTTAGGCCATCTTCACTCTTTGAAGACAAAAGGGAACTATTTTTTTTGCCTGACTTCAATTTTACCTCAGTCAACTGTCTATTAGCTCTTCGTTTCTTATTACCTGATGATATTCCAGGGTGATATAACTCATCTTCAGGATATATGCTTTTGTCTGAATTGGCAGATCCATCACTATTTTTTACAAGTAATTCATTTCTTTTATTCTGAAGCATGTCAGAACAGTTATCTGTAGTTTGGGTTGCAGAAACTTGTGTTGCTTTGCTTGTGATATGCATTCCCTCACTTTTAATTATCCCTGAAATTTCTTGATCATTTTGATTTTTATATATGTACTGCTCTAGAAAATTAGACAATGATTTTCTCTTCTTCTTCTTTTTGGTGAGGGAAGATGCAGATAGGCTTTCACCAGTTAGATGTGATGCCATCACAGATTCAGACCTGACACTGCTTTGATTCTCAGTTTCATTAACAGCAGGAAAGAATCCAGTTCTTGAATTTGTTTTTTCAGTAGGTGCTTTACTACATGGAGATGCCACCATCTTCATCTGGCAATGTCCATGACAGGCTGAATGCAGTGAATCTTGAGAAAAAGTTAATAAATCAGAAGTTTTGCACTTTATTTCTTCATTTTTTGACTGAGAAAATTCTGAATATGTAATATAAGAGCTGAGTGATCTTCTTATTTGTTTAATATCACATAACTCATGAATATGGTCTGCTGAAACTGGCCTGGCTGCCTTGTATATTTTTGATAATGGCATGAGATCACTAATGTTAACTTTGCATGTTGATGCTAAATTCTTATACGTATCTTGTTCCACAACTGATTTCTCTGATACATTCTGTACCAATTCAGGCTCATCGGATGTATCTGATGTCTTCCTATTTGTGGTTCTGATTAAATCATGACTTTTGTGCTTTACTTTTAAAAGCATTTCTTCTTTTATACTCTCTGAAGAAAGCTTTAATAAGTCATTGTCACTCATGTTACTAAACCTTGGATTACTGACACTTGATTTTTTTGTGCTTGCCTGTGCTACCATGCAATACTCAGATTTATTTTCTCCACTCTGTATTTCCTCACTGTAAGAAAACTGTCCTATTGTCTTCTCCTGAACCTCTTTCTCAGAAACTAACGTGACACTTTCAACTACTGCTTTCTTTTTCCTAACATGTCTTGGCCCAGGAGTAGGAGGCCTATAAAAACGAGGTCTGATATTTTCCTCAGGTACATCACTTACATCTACATCTGCAGAATTGTTCTTATGACAGATATTATCAATTTTTGAATCAAACTCTGATTCTTTATCTGAGACTTCTGAATGGAGTTGTTTTAATGACTCTCCTTCCTTACTGTAGCTGTCCAAAAATGAAGCATCCTTTTGTTTTATACATTCTGATATATCTACATTGGATAAGCAGTCTTCTGCGTGCGTTGCAGAATTGCAAATTGTGGCATTTTTTTCATCAGAAAGGCCAGCACGACTTACAGTCGTTGTCCATTTAATGGTTTCTTCCTCCTTAATCTTGAATCGAACTTTCATTTCCACTGTCATGCTGCCATCTTGATTAAGGTGAACAGACTTCTCAATGTCATCTTCAAACTGTGCCACAGATAAGTCTTCCCCATTAACTGTCTGAGTTCCTCCTATACCTTTATGATTCTCAGGAATATAGGAAGAATCTGAGTTGTTATCATTTAAGTTGTTAACATTGCTGGACCCTTTACCAGAAGAAACTGAAAATATCTGAGATCTTGAGCTAGAAATCACTTCAGCTCTTGCTACCAACAATTACATTTAAACACCCCAAATTCATTTGGTAGATGGAAAGTAGAGCAAACAGATATGATGGATAAGGATCCAGACGGTCAGACAGTAGACAGGCAGCAAAGGAAAAAGAAAAAAAAAAAAAAGAAAGAGAGAAGAAGAAATGATAAAAATTAGTACCAAAAAAATTAATGAAGTTTATTTCCTAGAGTATTACAAAGTAAAGAGAAAAAAATCATATATAATTTTGCTATTAATTTTAAGAAATTCTTAGAGAACAAATTGCAACCATTTTTTAAATAAAATATCAAGGTTTAAACTACTTTTTTGCTTCCTTTTATTTTGTTATAGACTATGAAATGCCAGAGCTATATTTCTAATGGAAGCTCCAAAGCCCAAATACATAATAAATGTTCTCATTGCATACTCATTTGGGAGATAAGTTTACTGTCAACTTATCAAAAGTTTCACAGGTCTGCACTTATTGGAGTTTCAAGCCACTAACTTTACATTTTTTCCATGCATTAACAACCACAGGCATATCATCTCCTATTAGTTCTCACAGTGAGCGCTAATGTATGTCAGTCAAGGTGTTACTACATCTCTCTGGTTATCCAATAATCTGCAACATATGAGTCATCACAGTGAGCAGAGTCATTGACATATGTGACTAAAGGCTTCAGATTGAGTCCCCTAGAGTGAAACTTCTTTGGAGAAGTAAACTTCTCCATTTTTGAAGCATTTGAACAGCTTATAAATTCTGAATTTAAATCAGGACATTCTGAGATGCATTTTATGCTACAGTACACTAGACGATGGTTTAAAACCCAGTGAAGCCAACAAGAATACTTTGAGACTTCAGTAAGTTATGAGCATAGCCCAACATGAGCTTGCACACACATTAAATGTTCCTAAAATATATTTTGATTTATCCATAATGACTTGGCTTTTTAAAAATATATATCTCATCTCACTTCTTGTGGCAATCACGACAAGGTGAGAGATAAAGAACTTGAGGTAAGAAATAAAATATTGCTGTCTTTCAAGCGTTTTGTCTATGTGAGTGAAATGGTGCTTGAACACCCACACAAAGACATGTACAACTTTTACTGATACCTAAATATACAAAAGCCTTCATTTATCAGAACTGTTTTTCTTGTAGGAAGGTATTTAACACAAGTAATATTATCTTACCTGTATTACTTGAATTTAAGCATTCTTTGCTTGTGTAAATAACAAATAGTTTTATATTTACACTTCAGTGACTGAGATGTTACTGATACAGACAGGTGTCTATAATTTCAGGAGGATTGCCTTGTGGATTTCCCATTCACATGTTTTCCCATGAATCAGAAATAAAGATCTGTACTAATTTCAAAGCCTGTTTCCAAAAATAAAGTTTTGACCTCCTCTATTTTCAGAAAATGGATTTCAGAAAAAGCGATTGAAATTTAATAGTTCAGACATTATCACTAGTGTGACAATCACTGCACAGGATACAGGATTTTTTGTTTGTTTCCCTTAGGTAATGGACTTTCCAACTATTTTTTCTCTCTTATTTCTGTTAAGTAAAGATTAGACAAAGTTAATCAGATTCTCAACTACGCACTCTTTTTTTTGTCGTTGTTGTTTGTTTTTTTTGTACCATTGCAAGCCTGAATCTCTGACTCAAAGCAGAATTTGGATAGAAATTTTGGATTTGAATTTTCATTCACAAAATGTTTCTATTCATTTTCGCTTCACTCATTACTGATGCCCTGCAAACAGTTCTCAAGCTACGAAAGTCAAAGAACACAAAGGCTGAGAAAAACTAAAATGAAGAGTTTGGTAGAGACATTATAAACTGTGAAGGATATGGAAGAAATTTCTTCAAGTAAATGGAAGTTTAGTGTCTTATGTAGCAGTACACTCCATGACACAGTGGAGATACCATGGAAAAATCTCAGTATAGAAATAATTACAGCGTACCCTGAGATATGCAGTACAGCATGCAGCGATATCGTGAGTGCAAGGTACCTCTGGATTAAACAACTACCCCTGAGATAGCACTTCTTCCCTACAGCATATTCTAAGGCCAAGGATTCACAAATGTCCTAAAGCTCTGTTGCTACACCATTTTGTTCCCCACAGCCTGAGGCTACTCAGCTGTCCTGGCTTCTCTCCTCATATTCTTCACATTCACTGAACTTTGCCTTGAGTAATCAAAAGAAAAGCATATAGTCAGAGGTATGAGGATATAGGAAAGAGTGACAATCTCTGTAGGCAGACCAGCTTTGTAAAAAGAGTTTGAGTTTGTAAATGGATGAGTGCTATAATGAATTTCATGTTTATGATGAACATGTGACATAGGAAAAAGTGAAAGTCATGATAATGATAAGTCAAATTCCCATTTGCTAAGTCCTGCATAAAAATTTTGCTCAATCATTTTAGCTAGTTAACTCTGAATTAACCTTTGAGGTCTCTTTTACCTCTGCTTTTATTAACTGTAATTTCAAAAATATTAACAATGACATTTAAGTGCATTAAAATAACAATAACAATCAAGACATTAAAATAAAATACATATCTAGATTTGAATTCTTGCTCTAAATCAGCCAGTTTGAGTGAAAGCATGCATACTAGCTGAATTCTTAGCAGAGATATTTTAAAAGGAAAATTAACACTTCTATCATTCTGATTCCTACAGGTGATGTGAAGCAAAAACAAACAGTCTTTTTGGGTATCCTTGATCCCAGTAAGATTGTCATGGTTTACATCTTATGCTGAGAGATTAACCAATTAGTACAATGTAAATTAATTCTAAGAACTTACTGTTTTCACTTTCTGACTTGGCATTTGCTTTAGGGTACACACGATTTGCAATTCCAAGCAATTTAGCAGGCCGTGAATACCCAAGAGATTCATAATTGCTTGGTTTAAAAGGCTCTCTCCCTGCTGCAACAACAGCTCCAGAGCACAATACCAGGGCCTGAAGATTAGGAATCTGCAAAAAAAAAAAAAAACCAAAAAAAAAAACCGTAACATTAAATTCTCCGCCTGAGTAACCATAAAAAGAAATGTAAGAGATTTATCTCTTTCATGCTTTAGTATCTTCACTTCTTAGTCTGTACATTACTTTGCAGCTTGCTATTAAATATGTATCACAGAACAGAATTAATTTTTCAATTCCTATAGGGAAATTTCTATCCCTGTAAGGGGTATAAGTTATATAAGTGTACCAGAAAAAGAGTTCAAGAAGACTTGGATACAGATAAATATTCCCTTGTAATATACAGCCAAAGAATAAGAATGAGCATTTGTAGATAGGTATACGTATGAACACGAATGTGGAGAAAGAAATAGAAAATTCAGAATAAATCACAAATACTTCATATGTACAACCATGGAGGAACAGGACAGAATCATAGAACAATGTCTGTTGGAAAAGACATCTGGACATCACCTACTATAACTTAATGCTCAAACTAGATCTAATTTCAGACCAAGCTGTTAAGGATCTCGTCTAAAATCTTTGAATTTATATCCCAAGACATACTATGAAATGAGGTTTGCAAACTGCACTTAAAAGACATACAGAGAGTTTCCCATCCCAGTGTAGAATTTAGCCAAAGATTTGCCTTCAACAGACACTCTGCATGGAATTCCCAAATACCCATCTTCTGGTCTAATCACAAGTGCTTCTCTGCCGTTAAATATTGAAATAAAGTCATATAGAACACCATGTGAAATGAAAACCAGGATTATTATTGCTGCAATACCTTGGTTTAGAGGTACAAAACTTGGTCTGTTCAGAAACTGTAAATTAAATAAGATCTCCTAATTTCAAGTAATTACTAGTTGAACATCCTCAATTTCTGTAATGATAAAATATCTATGTCTATTAGATACTGCCCATAATATTTATAAGATATTTAAAAGCAGAAAAATGGCATAAATACTAAGGGAAGTATCTGTGTAATTATGCAAAAAACATACAACTGAGATCATATCTGCAAGAGGCTTAAGTAAGAAAAAGTTACTTTTCATGATGACTTGAAATAAAATGCTCCTGCTTGCTTCTCTCTAATTAGGAGATTTGTATGTATTTACTTCTTCCAAGTTAGTAGCCTTACTGAGGGAAAACAGCTGAAATTCAGCACATTAGACTATATTATGCCAAGGTCCCAAGTGATTTAATCATCCATTTAAAATAAATACATATTCTAGAAACAAAGATAGAATAATTATCAGTGCTTCAGTGCTCATCTTTATTCTCACCTTTCTGCCATCAGTGGTATATAGTTTCACAACTGGATATTGCATTAATTCACTCATGTAATCCAGCAAGGCCTCAAAAGTTTGTGTATTTTTCTTTCCCAGAACTATGGTGCGTCTGAGTCTCACGTCCCCATTTTTGAAAACAAGCATCTTTTTGGGAGTTGTTATTTTGCTTTCTCGATGGCCAAATCCATCTTCATTCTCCTTTGCTAATTGCACAGCTCGCCGACGAGCGCTGATGGGCCTACTGATCTGCCAGGGCAGTGGCTTTCTGCTAGCCCGTTCTAGGTTGATAGGCTTCATTTTCCTCTGATGGGAGCAAATATAAGATTTTCCATCTTCAAGATCCTCCAGACTGGTGATGCTGTGTCTCCCTTTTGGTGTACTGATATTTCTTACTCCAAAAGGTAATGGGACCCGTTTAGATAAGCTATCCAGCAAGGCATCAAACGTTTTGTAAGACCGGTTGTTAATGACCATTTTGATTCCATTAAACTGAGGATCTCCACTTTTATAAAAACAGATCCTTTTGGCCACTACAGGTTCAGTAACATTGAAATGGCGTGCAGATGAACTCTGTTCACTCTCAGAGGAGTTTGGCTGATTCACGGAGTAACTGCTTGAAAGAGATTCACTCATTTTGACAGAACTCTGGGAAAAAAAAAGAGAGAGAGAGATGGATGTAAAAATTTTTATGACTAGCAATAATACAGTCTTAATTTTGAAAAATACGAAAGTAGAATTTATTATAAATGAACAGCAGCTAGTTGTGCCAAAAATCATTGGATTTAAATGGATCCAAGCTGTTATCTCTAAATTCCACAAAGGCTCCAGTACTGTCAGATTAAGTTAGCATAGCTCTACTTGCAAGTATTCCCAACACTCTCCAGTGTAATTTCAAATCTCTTATCATTTTGGTACAAGAGACCTTTCCTTAGAAGAAGGCACTTCATCAGCCCAGAATGATAATTAGATGTTTCCTTTCTTGAGAATGAAGCTAATGACAACATTTCAAATTCAATATATTAGTAAAATCTTTATGAGAAGAGAGTAATTTGTGTCTTGGCTCAAGCCATATTCAGTCCAAAATAACAAAATCAGAAGACAATACAATTTATTCTGATCTCATATATTAGTTTTACACCAAAGCAAATCCACTGGATTTAGATAAATGATTCCTGATTTACCACACTGTAAATTATATGAGAATCAGGCCCCAAGCATGCTTTAAAGTTATGGTGCATCATAGATTGACAGATCATTTGCTTTTCTAAAATAATATATACTTCGTGCTGAATAAATATTTTAAAATAAGTGAAAAACTATTGATTAAATATGATTTTTAAGAAAAGTCTTTAAATTCTTTATGAAGACACAACAATTTCAGGTATTCTTCAGCAGAAATTTAAATACTGGTCTTTTAAACAGATGTAAGATTGTTTCTGACAGCTATAAAAACAGTCTTCATGCTTGAGACTAGAGGACTCTCACTACAATCTTTCCATGTGAATCTGACCTACATGCAGATATTTTAATTCCAATCCTTTAATTGAATACAATTGCTTTATCTGAATGACCACTTTGCCTTCTCTAGAACATAGGATAGAAATGACTAGTTGTCATGGTTTTAGTATTTTCGTATTCCACATCATAACATCATGTGGTGCATTGACACTAGTCAACTAATCAGCCTCAAAGATGAAGTTTTAGCACAGTTCCACTAAAAATCTGTATAGCAGCCTCAGGGAATATTAATTATCAAAATAAATTCTTTGACATTGTCACCTTGATGCAGCTGCCGTATTGACTAATGGAACAATCTCTTCTGGCTGCTGTTTTCCTTAATAAAACTATGGCAAACAGTCTTCTGATAATGTTTTTCTATTTTCTACATGCTTCATGTTTAAAACTGATAAGAAAACATTCCCAATTCTCAAGATAGTCAAAGTTCAAATAAAGTAAGATTTGACAAAATTTTCTCTTACTAGGTTTTTACAATTTCCAAAAAGAAAACCAAAAAACAAAAACAAAAAAAAACACTTCAGCTTGTGTGTTTTCCCTTTATGAAAAGTTAATGATGTTTACATATTGCTGTCACTACAAAGAAAGTAAGTTTGGTTGGTTCCATGTTTTTTGAAAGACAATCAGGGTATAGAAAGAGACATCATCTTTTAACGTACTGTATATGCTGCAAATGATACTCATTTTAAGTGACAGAATTGAAAAAAAAACATCTGTATAAATGATATGCACATATATTTAGGTTATCAAATCTCAATTTAAAATTAAAAAAAAAAAAAAACGAAAAAAAACAAACTTGAAGGAATTATTTAGGGAGAAATTTGCAAGCTTGGCAGCAGCAAGTTACACAAGCCAGTCCTTGATGACTAGAAAAATGGCTTTTGATCAGTGACAGGGCAGAGCTCCATTTCTACTGAAATCACAGAGAGCTAGAGTTGATAGTCATTTTCGACACACCCGCTCATTATCTGCCTAAATTTTCATTACGGTACTAAACAGAAGTGATAGCAGACTTGTTAAGCCCAGGGACACAATTTACACCAGTCATTTTAAGTCTTGTGCCTCATTCTGTATCTAGTGATGTTCCCAGAGGAAATCTTTCCAGGGCATTTGTATTGCTAGCTACAACGTGAACTTTCCTATTATGCATAGAAAATTTTCTGCTCCAAAGACATCAGTAACAGCAGTAATGTTCTTCACTGATCTGCATGCCAAATTACACCATTCAACTGGCCAAGAAGGATTCAGCTAGCTAAAGTAGTTCAGACTGGTATCTGAGGGCAAACCATTATGATATTCAATGGCCAGGGACGGACTCAGCTTCTCAGCTACTGTATACAATGACTTCTCACTCTTTATAAAAATGGAGAGAAATTTCATCTAACAATACAAATATTCACTGATACAGGAGATTTTTTATAGTAGAATTTCTCATGAGACGACTAATAAAATTAACTTTTGAATTAGAATCTCAGAAGTTGTTCCAAATATTTGTACTGGTGTAAAACATTTCATTATTCAAGCATCAATACTGGGGATAGAAACACAATATGTTTTACATGGAAATAACTATTTTAGACTGAACACTGATACTGTAACAGGAACTAAACCCAAAACAAAGACAAAACACCAACAGGAAGTACAACAGCAATTTTCACTGTAAACATGAAATAATTCAAATTTACAAAAGTAAAAAGAAGCCTTTACCAAATCATAAAATGAATGATACACAATTTTGCCAGGGAACTGATGCCTAGCACACCATATATCAATACATTCTAGTATTAATTTTAATCACAAAAAATTCTTATGCATCTTTCAGATATCTTATAATTTACAAATAATAAGTATTTAACAAATTAATAATCAATGTATAGTATAAATTGCTATTTCATTCTACAGGTTATCACATTTTCTTCTAAAATTTAACTACAGTCAGATGATCTTACCACAATTCAGAATGTCTCTTAAGATAGCTTGACAATTACAACACTGAGAATTTCATTCTTCAAGAAACTGAAATGGAATTCAGAACTGAATCTCATTGCCTGCATTCTCACAAACCAAATCAATGTTTCAAAATTTTTACACAAAACTGCTCAGTTTAATACAGACACTAAAAGGAATGGTTTATTCCAGACTATAAGGACATATCCAACCCCTTCCTTGTACTCACCCACTGTCACGTCCTACATAAATAAAAGCGTAGCTAGCTTGTTTTCAGAGGTTCATAAATTGTACGTGGGATTGTCCATGGCAAGTGAACTGAACATCCTCAGTGTTATTCCAAGTGTGCTCAGCTCAAAAAGACATCATAATCCATCTGCTTAATCTTGGCTAAAGTTAATCACCTGACTTGGTTCACCTTAGGTAGCCATTGTTCAGAGCAGGCTATCTAACATCTCATTCAACAAGTTCTCTTATATTATTTTTAAACTCAATTTTTCTTTTAAATATTTCATGTATGTAATTTTATTTTTACTTAAATCTCTCAAAAGAACCGTGTAAAATAAAAATGGGAGTAGATAACATAGGTTATCTAATCTATCTTTTTATCTGTGTAGAGTTATCCTCCAAATTACATTTTGTAATAATAATGCTTTCAGATATGGTGTTTCTACCAATGACTTTTTTAATCTATTAACTATTTCTTGGCATTGATCCTTCTCTTCAGTCATCTGGTAAAGATTATCTCTGCCATGATGATTCTATGGTATTTTGTCTGTTCAGATATCACATTGAAAATAATCCCAGTTTCTTTCACAGCGCTCAATAAAATATTTCACGGCCTGATGGAGTTTTCCATCTATGAGGTATTCCTCAGTTCTACAAGCTGAAAAAAGGTGATGCAATGATGATAAATGTATGTGATATAATTTGTGGAAGGGAATTACATCTGATGGTAATTTAGTTGTACCACTGACAGTTGGTGATTTCTATATTTTTCCAGTGGAAACACAATGTCCTCAGATGGTAACCGTTCCATCTAATTACTACCAGATGTATAATCTGGTTTACTTAATCATAATCTCTTTACTTAATCAGGATTATAGCAAGCTCTCAAAACTAACAGTGCATAACAATAACAAAAACACTGCTCAGCACACAGTACCATTGCGGGCCACATGACTAACTGTTTTACTTAGACAACACAAATTTAAAGCCTGAAGTTTTTAAAATGCTGATTCAGTTCCATATTTGTAAGACACACAGGCACAAACATTAGAAGATCTTTGCAATCTTAAATATTATATTAATATAGCTGTTTAATTCCTAAATATCTCTTGTCTATATCTTATCTAATGTGATGCATGTACGCCAGCTAGTATTTTGTTTTTATTCTTGTTACTCTTCTCCAATAACATACATTGGCTACCAGGTTAGGAAATCAGCGCAAACAATATTCTTTTAAGTGCATGTCTTAAAACATCATTTCTACACTCATTAGCCTTCCAGTGCATGCAATGCCGCTTTTCATAACCTACTAATGCATCATTTGCTTCTGAGCACTACTAGAATCCAGGACCCACAAGATAATACTTCTGGGTCTGGAGCAGATGTTAAACAAGTGCCACCATTTGATGCTTTGAGAGCCCGTAAGTCTTCAAGGTTTCAAAGGGCTCGCAAAAAAAATTTCACAAAATAAAATGTTTGGATACCCATCTTAAAACCTCCACTGCATTTCTTCCTGTTCTACGAGCACTCTACATAGAAAAGAGAGGAGAAATCATCAACTTTATAATAAAAATAGCATTAATAGGACTTACTTCCTATGTTCATTATACTTAGAGCTAACACACGGATTGTCACAGTCATGTAATTCACAATATCCACAAAAAAGCACTTTTAATTCATACACACAAGTGGCTTGACTGACATCCATGGAACAACTAAACTGTTGTGAAAATAATTTGGCCTTAATATTTGGAGAAAATACGCTCTTTCTGTGTTTTGTAAACAAAAATAAGGGAATTTAAAATAAGTCTTGAAAATGTAATAATGCAAAATATAGCCCAAAAATATGTATTTCAGTGATAGAAATTGCAATTTCAACAGGGATTACAGTTTTCTGTGTTGTCGTTTGCACTTTTATATCTCCAGAACATCTTCAGTTCTCAGTTCTGATACTAAACATTACACCTAACTACAATATCCCTCTTGTTCTTACTGTTTTGTAGGAGTTATTGACGGTCAATAGTTTGCTTAATTGGTAAGGCTACAATTTTGCTTCTAGTTTTTAAGAAACAATCATTTATTTCATTGTGAAGTGTTTCAAGATTACAGTTTTTTTGTAGATTTACATAAAATTTATTTTAATTAAATCACCTGTGGGCTAAAATATAAATATAATTTACACATAGATAAAGGGTAGTTTGTATCTCAGTTTCAACCATCTGAAAAGTGAAGTCAGGTGTTCTGGTTTGTCAGTAGAGAATGACGCACTGCTTGCACCCCTTCTAGGGCAAGATAAATAAATTTCAACTACTTGTACAAAGGAGCCTAGTCAATTCATATATTTAATTAGCAAACGTTAAACAGAATGTCTCTCAACTTTAGAAATGGGATCCTGTAAGAACATAAAGACAGAAAGTGATTTTAAGGGGATTCCTCCTCTTTCCTTAATTCACTCTACTTTGCCCCATCCACTCAAGAGGAATATACTGTTGTTCATTTTTCTAGCTACTTTCTAAATCCAATGTTTCTCTGGTCATCTTCTTCTAAATGAAAACAACGTATTTTTTCCATTGTTTCTTTGGCCCATCTTTTCTGTTGAGTCTATCTGGACTCCCTTCAGATCCATATGATGAAAGCCATTTTAACTCCTATATAAGTCACAGTTTACATAAGTTCAAAAGTATTTATTGATGTCAGCTGAAGAGTAGCCACCTTATTCCACAAAATGACTGTGATACTGAATAGATTCACTATTCACTGAGAACACAAAAATTACAGATAAAGACAAGAGAGTAGTGCATATGAGACATAAATTCAACTGTTAGTGTGTAACTTTCTTTTACTTCAAGAATCAGTTTATAAAGTTGATAATTAAACTCTGATGGATTTGAAATACATCTTGCTGTTGAAATTCTTCTCTCCTTAGCTCTAAGATACCTTCACAATACCATTAAAGGCACACTTAAACCATTCGTAGTAGATGTACAAACTAACACAAGTTCATCATCTGAGGTAAAAAAGAGACATGGACAAACTGAGGGACTGGCAACTCTCTAGATGCAGCACAGCCAGGCCCATAGGGACTTACTGCCTTTGGATTTTTGCTGAATCCTCCGTGGATTCTGTTATACTGCCATCTTAAAGAATTTTAAATGTACATATATGCTCCTTAAGTGGATCTTGACGGTGTGCTTCCTTGAGTTACTGCACAGAAATACTCTTCAAGTATTTATGATGGAGATATACTTCTTCTATATGATAACTGTTGCAATCAAAATCAGTGATTATCCCAAAACTGGATGAACAGTAAAATAGTGACCAGACCAAATGCAAATGAAACACAGAAAAATAGAATATTAATGGCACATTGTATCAACAAAGGCTAATTTATTCATTAAAAGGCATTACACTACACCTGCAGATATAGGAAATAAATAATAAGAAATAAAATACGCTGTACTATGTGTGTATCAAGAAAGAACACCATGCTTCCAAGTGTTTCCAGTTTACATCTGGGATTATGTTTTTGGAGGCCATCATTAACTACTGCCCTTGCCTTTCATTGAAAAGAAAAGGAAAGTGGATAGCATTTGGATCTATTTCTTTGTTCTTTCTGAACACAGAGATCAATACGTACAAAGGACCTACTCCAATGACCATGGGTATCAATGGCAGCTTTCTTTTTTTATTTCAAAGGGTATCCTCAAGAAAGGCAGTAGCACAGGGAAGAACAATTAAAGGTCCCATGTCTGCAGTTTGCCTGCAAAGCCATTCTATACATCAAAAAGGCCCAGGTCAAACACCCAAATCAAATACATGACCTATAATCCCTGGACTGAACTAAAGCTCAAGAGAAAAATTTCAAAGCCAAGAGAACACTCCCAACTCCAGAATTAATTGGATCAGCCAGGGAAAGTATAACATCCAAATGAATTTTTTTAATATTTTTGGCCTTACTCTTTCAGATTTTGATTTATTACTCCTTCTAATGTTTGGACTTCACTTTAGCAACAAAACCAATTAAATGGTACAAATACCTTAATATAATCCAATATTTTAAGCTTCATTTTATGAGTCTTCACTGTTTCTCAAGATCATAATCATATTCAGGAAACTGATGTGCAAGAAAATAAAATGTGTAAGCAATTACATTATCATGCTTGCTGATATATTCTTTCTTCCTAGCAGATAACCAGCACCCCAGGTTGAGAAATGTAAGCAGTCTTTTTACAGGATTATCCTGAGTCAGAGCAGGGTCAGAACTGTGTGCACTGTGGCCCTCCCTGATTGGCAATCCTATGGCCTTTGAATGACATCCTTTGTTTAAGCTTGAGCCATATGGAACAACACTTAGCACCAGAGTATTTTTGTCATTCCAGTATGAGTCACTCAATTAAAAAGGGCAGTTGCTACCCCAGTTGAACCATTATTATTGACCTCATGCCCCAAGAAAAAGCTGATAAAACACTTATTTCCAAGTCCCTTCAACCTCTTATTACCTCTACTTTTTTTTTTTTTTTCCTTCTTAATTGGACTCCTCAGTAAGGTATGGAACTAGAAAACTGCTATCAAGCCAAAAAGGAAATTATCACACTGAAGACAGAGGCCCAGGTTAAGTTCCCTGTGGTGTGCCCAGCCTCTCTACATCCTTTCCAGTAAAGACTTCCAAAAAAATGTGCCATTATTAATATGTTACTACTGATTAGAGTTCAAGCTATTGCATTTCAACAGCATTTTAGTGCTTGATATATATGAACTTCTTATCAAGTTAATCCCCACAAACTCTTATTCATTAAATTCTCCAACAGACATGTGATAACCAACAGCTGGGAATGCAGAATGAGAAAAAAGAAAAATCGTGTCTCTGGAGAGGCAAACAAATCAAAACCAAATCAGCACACTGCTCTTAATAGGGTTCTACCTGGTTAGATAGACTGCAATTAGAGGTCTGAAAACTCCTGTTTCAGCTGTTCTGGATTTTGACCACCAAGTGTCACTAAATTTTACCTAAATCTGAATGGTTGTGCTTAGAAAATATCTCCCTATGGAACTATGCTTACAGAATATGTCAAATTCTTTAAACAGGAAAAATCACCACTAAAATTTTCTTCTTTTCTATGCCTGGTTTTCTTATCCTATTACATTTAATTTTTTTTTTCCCCCATTGAACACCATTCCTCATGACCCCTCATCTCTTTCAACAAGTTAATAAAAGAACCTTAGCACACAAAGAATTGTAAAATACAGCAATGTTTCCACTAACTGCAGGTCTAATTACTGCTGTCAGCTCACTGAAGTTTGACCTTTCCCCCTAACTAGTTATAAAAACTCCTATGTGCAAAGTTTTACTGAAATTTTTAATTATTAAGACAATCTAGGATTGTAACATGTTCTTTTATACTCTTATTATTTCAATGTATTTATCAATCAGTTAATTTACTATTATAATTCTCAGAATTTTCTAATGTTATGTCCAAAGCAAAGGGTTAAACATGAGTTCCCAGACCAAGTTCATATCAGTTTATCTTGAATATTAACCCTATGTGTCTCAGTTTGTGCATCTGACATTGGATGTAAATACCCTTGTCAACCTCCATATTTCATAGAAACAATTTGAAGCTTCAACTGAAAAAATCCCATGAAGTTCCATCAGTGCAAGTGATTGTGAGGGACAGATCCACTGTCCCTTGTTCCACTGAACATCATAAAGTCCTTTGCTGGTCTGTGGTGCTATTTCCTTGGTGGAGTTCAGAGATTCAGAGTGTAAGTTCATAAAATGAGGACAAGTTGGGAAAAATACAAGGCTTAGACATTTTATTCAGATCTGCCTCTTAACACTGTAAATCTCTGGTCAAAATTTACATCTTCAAACACTTCCTCAGATCTGCTGAGGCTCCTGGATTTATAACAGTACAGCTCTGCTGCTGAGCACGTGTACAACATTACCAGCTCTGACAGCACTAAGCCACTTAAAGTCTTAGCCTTGGTGCAGTGCACAGCTTGTTGCTGCTTTGCCCATCTTGCCTGAAGAAACCTGACCACCTCTTGCAACAGCCCAGGCAGCAAGCTGTTACTGTCCTCTGGCTACTAGCACTCTTGCAACTCTGAAGGGCTGGCTTACTGCCTGATTTAGAGCAGGGATTTAAGTCCATGCACATCAGCTTTCAAAACAGCTCTACACTCCTCCTGCTGTCTAAGCTTTGTGTAAAAAAAAAGCCTGACCTGCATAGAACATCTAATTCCACAAGACTTCCCAGATATAAATGCCCCACAGTGTGAGATAACTCCTAGCCTAGGTTTAGATACTCATTTATTTATCAACCATGGAAATAATAACCTATATGAACACCAAACTGAAGATTCTGCAACTCAGAAGGAGCCAACTTACCTAACTCAAAGCTAGGAATTCCCACAGAAAACAAGCTGACCACCTCTAGTGTTGCATCCCTGTGCCTGTATCATTAATACGAGTCTAACTTGCTCAGCCAGGCTAAACACAGGTATAAGCAAGAAGTACAGGGAAAATACAGGTATGTTGTGAGGGAAAACACAGAAATATATTTGACTGTCTTACTTGCAGCAATACACAAACTCTACATACTACTGCTCAAGTCTGTCTGGGTCTCTCTGGATGGCATCCCATCCCTGAGTGCACTGGGCACACCCCACAGCTTGGTGACATCCACAAACACGAGGGCCCACTCAATCCCACTACTAATGCCATTGATGAAGATATTAAAAAGTATTGGCCCCAGCACTGACCCCTGTGGGACACCTCTCATCACTGATCTCCATCCAGACATGAGCCACACTCTGGGCTTGATCCTGTAGTCAGTTCTTCACCCATGAACAGTCCATCCATCAAATCCATATGTTTCCTGTTTGGAGAGAATAATTTTGTGGGGTACTGTATCAAAGGTCTTACTAAAGCAAAGATAGCTGACATCAGTGGGTCTTTCCTTGTCCATTGATGCAGTTACACAATCATAGAAGACCACTGATTTGGTCAAGCAGGATTTCATATTGGTGAAGTCATGTTGGTTCTCCTGTATCCCTTCCCTGTCTTACATGTGCCTCAGCATAACTTCCGGGAGGATCTGTTCCATGATCTTCCCTGGCACAGAGATGAAACTGATAGTTCAGTAGTTCCTGGGGATATCCCTTCTACCCCTCTTAAAAATGGGTGTGATGTTACCTTTTATCCAGTCACCAGAAACTTCACCTGACTGCCATAATTTTTCACATATCTTTGAGAGTGGTTTGGTGACTAAATCAGCCAGTTGCCTCTGGAGTCTGGGATGCATCTCATCGGGACGCATAGATTTGTGGATGTTCAGGTTCCTCAGGTGGTAACAAACCTAATCTTTGCTCAGGCATTGCTTCCCTTATCCCCTCCCACCAAACTATCTGTTTCAAGGCTGCACGACAAGCAGTTATCAGAGAAGACCGAGGCAAAAATGTTACTGAGTAGCTCAGCTTTCTCCTTGTCTGTTGCTATCAGCTTGCTTGCATCACTCACTAGGTGGGGTACATACCCTTCAACTTTCCTTTTCTGGTCGAGGTAGCTGTAAAAGCATTTATTGTTCCTCTTGGCACTCCTTGCCAAATTCAGTTCAAGCTGTAACTTGACTTTCCTGCCCCCATCTCTACAAAGCCTAGCACCTTCCTTATACTTCTTCCTTGGTACCCATCCCTGCTTCCACTGCCTGTGCATTTTCTTCTTGCTCTCAGTTTGACCAGGAGGTCCTAATTCAGCCATGCTGGTCTCTTGCCTTCCTTTTTATTTTTCTATCTGCTTTAAATGCCTAATAAACATGATGATTTTTGGAGCTATGTTTCTCCTGAATCCAGTTCCACTCTAGTTGGTATTTATACTGCTCTCATCATTGCATAGCAGCTAGCAGTCTCTGGTGGAGCTTATCCTCCTAACATCTCTGTGAGATATTTTCCTACTCTTTCCGAATCCAGTAGAGGACTGACTGAATGGCACAGGCTGGTCTAGAGCCTAGGAAATGAACCCATCATTATTACAAAAGAAACTAGTGCAAGAGGATCAGAGTATCTGAGTTATCCTTGATCATCATCTTCAGATTTTGTAAGAAGGACAATAACAAAGAGCAGCAGTCATTCCTTCATTTTTGCAGGTATAGCCATCTGTGTCATTAGGGATGCAGAAGACAGCATAAGGCATTGGAGAATAAAGAGCTAATGTAGAAAAACCGAGACTCTTCCAGAGCAAGCTCTAGTTAGAATCAAAGTCCTTGCCATTGTTACTTTCAATGTATTAAGAAAGCAACTTATAAAAAGTCAATGGAATACTGTTGAAATAAACCAGTATTTGTAAAATCTCCTCCAATCGGGTCACCAGCCAAGGTCAACTGCAGCAATCACTCAGGAATGGTGACAGAACAATAGACCTGCTGCACAGAGCAAACTAGGCACTGGGGCTCTGCTTCTATCGCAACAGATAAGCAATTCTTGGGACTTCAAATAAATCACTGGCAACAGCTAGCGGAAAGAGGGATGTTGGATAGATCTCCTCTCATGTTTTTCTTAGCAGACTGCCACAGGGAAATACTCAGATGCTGAAGGATGTCTGTTTACTTAGAAGAGCCTGATCTAAAAAGAAGTGACATAGTATAATCTGGTCACGCAAACTGTCTCTAAGCAATTAGACTGTCTTATTGGTTTAATGCTATTTTAGGTTTATTTTTGCTTTTGGGAATTAGACTTGCTCCTTAAAAAATACTGTATGTATTATGCTAAGTTGTACATCTATTTATAATGGTATCACAGCTTACTATAGTCATTGTAAAATTTGTCTAAGATATGTAATCTCAAAATGAACTGAGGTACTCAGCACGCTTTTTGAACCACATAGAAAAGGAAAATATTACAGGCATTGTTCAGAATGTTTCCCAGTTACTAATCCTTAACCTTTATCTCCTTTCATAAAGACAGTAGGAAAAATTATTTTTATGTGGCCTCATTTCAGGTCTAAAAAGCAAATTTTCATTTCACTTAGGTGTATATCTTTCTTTTTATTGCCTTTGATACTTTCCAAATAACAGATTTTCACAGGCTTTTCTCAAATAATTTACATTGTCAGATAATTTGTAATATACCAGGATTTATCTATACTGCAATAAATAATAACAAAATTATTTGCAGTGAAAAAATATCCTCATAAAAATGTAACTTAAAATAGTCACAGAGGCAAGAAGGAGAGAGAGTACTAATTAATAGCAATATGTTTGTATTATACAAAAGAAGCTGATTCAAAACTGGTTGTCTTCTTTTGCAAGAACCATTTCTATCAGCTTGCCAACCTGACAGGCTAGACAAGAGCCATACTCATTGCTGCCTGCACACACACACAGTACAACAGGAAATTATACTGTAGGACACCAAAATGAAATAATCATAAAATCATTAAAGCTGAAAGAGACTTCTAAAATCATCTAGTCCAATTGTCAGTCCATCATCCATGCCCAATAACTGTGTCCTTCAGTGCCATATGTCCACATATATTGAACGCATCCAGGGACTGAGAATTCACCATTCCCCCGGCAGCCTATTCCAGCACCTGACCACTCTTTTTGAGAAGAAATTCTTCTTCATATCCAACCTGAACCTCCCCTGGCACAATTTAAGGCTGTTTCCTCTCATCCTATTGCTGTTACCTGGGAGAAGAGGCTGACTCCCACCTCGCTATAATCTCCTTTCAGGGAGTTTAGAAAGCAATAAAGAAGAACCTCCTCTTCTCCAGACTGAACAATCCCAGTCCCCTCAGCTGCTCCCCATCAGACTTATGCTCCAGACCCCTCACAGCCTCATTGCCCTTCTCTGGACATGCTCCAGGGCCTCAATGTCTTTTCTTGTAGAGAAGGGCCCAAAACTGAACACAGTAGTCAGAGTGCGGCCTCACCAGTTTGTTACAGAAGGACAATCACTTCCCTGCTCCTGCTGGCTACACTATTTGTGATGCAATCCAGGGTGCCATTGGCCTTCTTGGCCACCTGGGCACACTACTGGCTCAAGTTTAGCAGAGTGTCAACTAATACTTCCAGATCCTTTCTCCCCTGTGCAGCTTTCCAGCTACTCTGCCCCAAGCCTGTATTGTAGTACTACATGGTGTTCTTGTGATCAAAGTGCAGGACCCAGTTCTTGGTCTTGTTGAAGCTCATACAATTGTCCTCAGCTCACCAAATCAGCCCATCCTGATCCCTCTGTAGGGTCTTCCTACCCTCAGGCAGATCAACCTCCCAAAAGCTGTAATCTAAAAGTGGAAAAAGTGATTTCTTAGATTAATGCACCTTGAAAGAGATTGATGTACTTGTTGAGTAACACAATCATATTTATTTGTCCCGCACATCCTAACAATAACTAAATTTAGATCATATTGCAACATAATTAAATATACATAAAGGAAATTAAGATGCTCTTAAGTATACTATCTATTTATTCAAATAATTAAATACACCCGTAAGTCCTTTTGTACTCAGAAGAGCAAGTACATGTTTCGCGTAAATGCCTGCACACACATAGAACCACATGTTACATGCAGTAGTCAGAAATACCTCCAGCTACAAATTGTATGCTAGTCAGATCACAAGTTACATTTCCTCTTCCTTAGTGTATGCTTACTGAAAATGGCTGCCAAGTCATCCTGTTTTTAGATCAGTATTTATAAAGCTTGAAGATTGAGTCAGAAATTTTGGATATCTCTTTGGAAGAAAAAGAGTTTTTTCTCCTCCACTTTTCAAGTAGAGCGACTGTTTAATTTTAAATCACTCATAGACTTTTTAAATAGGTAGGCCAGTTTATTTTATTTCTTCTATCAGTGTCCTTTGACTCCCATTTCCTAACACTCTTTCTGAAATTTCACAACTGTTAGACACTCTTCCCTACTGCAGCTGTGAATTTTCTTAATTCTACATACACCAGAGTTTTGTTGAACTGATTCATTTTGATTTATCTTCTATCTTCAATAATTCAATTTCATCCCATAATCTATAGACTCCTATACACATTACATGCACTACACAAATTTGTAAGGTACACCCACTAATATCTTAAAACTGGAGAAAGGATTCATGCAAGGGATAATGGTGAATCACATCTAGTCTTCTGAATTAAAGTATGTTTAATAATTAATATTAAAGGCTATCTTTTAAGGGCACCAAATTGTTGTACATACATATTCAGAAAAGCTAAATAAATAAATATTATTAGAGAATGAAACAGCTTTCATAAGCTGCCAAGTTCAAAGGCTTGCTATTTAATTTGCAACAGTTTGGACTACGCAATATTTTATGGCATATTACAAAGGTATAGTCCCTTTTAAAAGTGCTCTCTTTAGCGTTGAAGACAGGTGAACTCATGCATCAGGTATCAGTGCCAAGGAAGAGGCTGGAGTTGCCCTGTGGCAGAGGAAACTGCTTCCATCTGGCTCCAGTGGGCTCAGAAGCCATGCCTATGGTGCCTCTGGGATGAAAAAAGGAAAAAAAAAATGCTGGACAGGTGGAGGAGGAGACAAAAGCAGGGCAAGAGACAGCAGTGTGAGGACCAAGGACAGAGAAGGGGGAGGTAGTGCCACAGGCTCCCAAGCAGATGTCTGGCAGCTCATAGAGCTCCCCAAGCTGGAGCAACTTCTGTGGTACTGCAGCACCTGGACAGACCCCCACACTGGAGCTGGGAGAAAGTACGACATGGAAAAGTGAGGCAGAGGAGCCATTGTGGACTTATAGGTGTTGTTTTAGTGTTTGCCTTCATTTGTCACTTCTCAAATCTATTTTAGCTGTCAGTTAAATTAGTTTCCCCCAAGTCAACAATGCTTTGCCCAAAATAATAACCAGTATGCAGTTTTGTTGTTTTTACATCAAACTACAAGTTTTTTCATCCTATTTCTCCACCAGTCCTGCAGGAGGGGAGTGGGCCCTTGGCCTTTCACAACAGCTCACCCAGTGAAACACAGATCCTTGGCTTCAGAAACTGCAGCCCCTCACTCCTGCAATCAGTCTAGGCAAAATCAAGGTGTTCCACGGTAATTACTGCCTCATACATATTCTTCTTTTAAACACTATTCCTGGCAACAGTAGATGTAGATAAGAGAAAATAAGGTTGAAATACTATTTACTTCTGTTATCTTCAACAGATTAGAGCTGAAATCCTCATTCTGTTAACAGCAAGTTTTAGTCATGGCGATATTTCCCTCGATACTTGTCAAACTACAGACAACCAACCTGCAAACTGACACAAACTGCGTGCTTCAGCCAAGTAAGCCCATTCAAGTAAGTGGAGCTACTAATGAGACCACGGGTTTATAACCACAGGCCACATAACTGAAGTTAAAAATTGACTGAAGTGAAGCCATTGAGAGGACAGGCACTGTTCAGTGCCTTTCAGGTTCTGAAATGCACAAATAAAAAGAAGCTGTCTAATATTTTATGCTGATATTTTCTAAATGAAATTTCAGTTTTCTGCTTTGAAGACATTTTGTTTCAGAAAATTAACATAAGTTTAAAATGGTAAAAATAAAATACTACAATAAGAAAACAGCAAATCACTCAGCTGAAATATTTCAAACCAATCACAGCTTTCTCCTCTTGATCTGATCTCAGCTTCCTTTTAACTTTGTGATTTTGGTTCTGGTTTCACTGAAAATGATAAAAAAAAAAGATGAAATCTCAGAATGGGAAAAGAATAGGAAAAAGCTGTGTTTAGAATTTAGGCAGTCAGTGTAATGATCACATATTAAAGAGTAGCTTCTGTTTTTATAACATTTGAAACTAGAATATGGCAACTGAGTAACTGGTAGACTGCCACATGCCAGATGATTGACATTGCTGTTCTAATGCCTGGGGCCTCATAGCAAATTGCTCCAGCAGAAGATGAAGTGCATTTTCTAATGATACTACAACCATGTCATTCAATTAAAGTCCTACATACAGTTCAACAGTACTGATGCATAAATAACTCAAACACGATTTTAAAAGCACATACTTACAGTAACTGAGATGCTCAGAAGAAAATTAACAAATGTCGGTCAGTATTAAAAGTACTTTTATGAAAAACTGCACACTGTTGAATAACATTAACATCTTTATGCTGGCAAACAGTAATGTTCCTTGCAGGAAAAAAAAAAAAAGCATGTCAAAACACTGCTTCAATCCTATTATCTTTGCAACAATGTCAGTAATTAGACAACATATTGCAATTAAAAAAGGACTCCCCGGATATTTAAAGTAAATTGTTTTCAAGACCACATGAAACTAGTGTGTAACCAATAAGTATTCAGCTAAGAATAAAATTTAGCTGCTACATTTATTTTAAAGCAATCATAGCTATGTCCAACAACTTTATAAACCAAAACACCAATTTAACATAAAATTTCACTCTAATATCATATTTTGATCATAAAGGGCTTAAATCATTTTATATTTTTAAAAGTGATAATTCTGAATCACTGAAGAGTTAATTTATAGGTGTTGTATTCTACTCAAATTATATTACCTCCCACAATGAAAGAATAGAGAAGACATGCAACAAGTACAATTTCTCCTTAGTCCAGATTCCTCGTGTGAGCTCGATATACAAATAAAGAGCAGAAAGTCTTTGCACTGATGTTTATAATAAAGTTGTAACTCCATATTTCCTGATCTTTTGTCCCATTATTACTATTCTAATGTAGAAATTCCTATGACATAACTATTCAAAAAAGAAAGGATTATTTCAGAACACACTGTCTTGTTGGGATAGAAAAGAGCACAAAGCCCTGAAAGACATGACATGAGGGAGTGATCGCATCCATACTAGAAAGAGAAAGCCAGAGAAAATTCACTTCAAGGAAAAGAAGTTTTTGATGCAAAATCTATATAAGGAAAATAAGTCAATTTATTTTCTCTTCCAAATTCCACTGTTCCTTCAGAAAAAAAAAAAAAAAAGAAAAAAGAAAGAAAAAAAAAGAAAGAGTAACCACTGCTGAATTTGGCCTAGTGCTTCCAAGAGCTCTCTGTTAACATCTAAGAAGGAAACTGATTTGTAAAGTATAAAGTCTGTAATATTTCTGGGATATGTTCTATTTCAAAGCGTTCTTAGTCCCCACCTGTGGCAAAAACACACCTTAAAACACATAAATCTGATAAATCTTATTTCAAAGTCATTTATATTTGCTCATTTTTTAATATTAGATCGACAGAACAGTTTTAAATTGGTCTTTTCAAAATGCTGTATAAAATAATTCATATCACTTAACTTCATCAAGTAAGATATTTATAACTGATGACAGAGTTGCTCATGTGCAACTGACTAATGCTGTCCCCCACCCATAGGCTTTTTGCAGTGCCTCATATCAGTTTGGCTTCGGTAGCAGAGCCTTATCTATGAAACAAACCCATCAGTTTCCGGAGAAAAATCTGGAGAAAGATTAGCTCCCTCCCTGCTGAGATAAATCACTTCCCAGTGTTTTCA
This sequence comes from Oreortyx pictus, assembly GCA_036925125.1. NCBI lineage: Eukaryota > Metazoa > Chordata > Aves > Galliformes > Odontophoridae > Oreortyx > Oreortyx pictus. The sequence goes on from JAUPFR010000003.1 coordinate 37,071,122, forward strand.
CTTGCAGACTTGAACATATTTCATACGGCATTTACTCTCACTAGATCAGTAAAGCAATGTGAATTTCAAGATAACTAACGCTTGCCTGATACAAACTTAAAACCAGCAGTTGGTGGCATCACTCTTTAACAGCATGTAAATAAGAAGAATCTATTTAATTTGTTTCTTATTTTTTATAAGCAAACAATTATTTACTTGTTTCACCATGACAAGTTTTTAATTAATTATTAATTGGATTTTGAGCCTGGCAAAAAGAAAATCCATGCATGTGTTCAGACTAAACCAACAGTTAAAGTTTAGATGGTGACTGTTCATACTGCAAAGTTGTATAATATTTATATCTATGATTCTACCTGTGAACATTATAGTACAAACACAAATCCCACAAACTTCCACAAATAGTTCAGCTCTCTAGCTCCCAGTGTTCCAGTGCAGATCTCATTCTCTACTTCAATGAAAGTTGTGCTAATTCTTAAATGCTAAAGGTTATAGTTCCTCATTTTTGAAGAATTTATTGTTCCAAAATAGGTGCTAAAAATTATGCTAGAGGCTACACTCACATGCTCTAAATTATACACCTCGAGAGCCTCTGGTCCACCCAGAGCAGGGTGCTCAGGCCCATGTCCAGACAGCTTTTGGAGATCTCCAATGAGGTGTCTTCATAGCCTCTTGTCACCCCCCACCGTTACTTGATCATTGCCAGAGGAAAAATAAAATGCTTTCTCCTCTGTTCCAGTGGAATCTTCTGCACTTTCATTTGTACCCATTGCCTCTCACCATTTCACTAGATACACTCAGGAGAGACTAACCACCTTCTTCATCCCATCAGCTATTTAAATGCAGTGACAAAATCCCTCCTGTTTTCTCAAGGCTAAACAACCCCAGCTACCTCTCTGTCTCTCCTTGTTTGTTAGATACCCCAATCCTTTAAATTATCTTAGTGACCCCTTTGCTGGAGTGACTCCAGGAATTCATGCCTCTCTTGTGCTGGGAATTGTTCTTCTTCCTGTAGTTTTTCCCTTGTAAATTTAGATTTAGAAAGATGTATTTCACATACAACATGCTACAGCAGAGTAAACTTTGTTCCCAAGGTTTTTACCCCCTTAGACTACAGAAGATAAAAGCTCTTGGCAAGACAGCTGGTACAATTTTATCCCAAGATGTACCTGAAAAGAGACAAAAAATATTGAAGCAATCACAATGACAGTCACTGCTTTAAACCATTCTCTTGTTCATCCGTGTTCAGGCAACAGTTTAGAAGGGAAGTAATACATTCACTTGTCCTTCACTGCTGCAGATGTATCATCAGGTCAGGATCGAGGTGTCAGGACAACAGAAACAAGTGAAGAGTCAGATCTGTCTTGAGTGCTGAGTGAGGAGACATTCTTTCCCCCCATTGCTGCTGTAGTGATCTACAGACAACCTGTGTAAGCCAACTGGACACTTTTCCTTGTAATGAAATGGCCACAGTCTTATTTCTTTAAATTTTTTCCATAGAACACTGGCTAATTGCACAATGTCACATTCTAAGCCACAAATACATTTTGATTTGTCTAAAGTCTTTTCAGTTTGTCTAAAGACTTCTTGGTCAAAGTGGCAGTAACTGTATAGTAGTAAAACACCAAAACAGGTAGAACTATGCCAAAAGCTGCTACCTCCTGTCCCCTCTCATCCAGATGAGCGGTCTTAAGTTGCATCAGGGGAGGCTCAGGTTGGATGTTAAAAAAAAATTCTTCTCAGAAATTGTGGTAGTCATTGGAACAGGTTGTTTAGGGAAGTGGTGGAGTCATCATCCCTGGAGGCATTCAAGAATAATTATTTAAGATATAAAGAAAGGGTTTTTTATATAATGAAGGAGATGAAGAGAAGCAGTGGATGCCCCATCTCTGGAGACATTCCAGGTCAGGCTGGACAGGGCTCTGAGCAATCTGATGTAGCTGTACATGTCCTTGTTCATTGCAGGGACTAGATGATCTATAAGAGTCCCTTTCAACTTAAATTATTCTATGATAAGAAATGTGTAAATATGGTGCTAAGGGATGTGGTTAGTGGGCATGGAAGTGACGAGTTGATGATTGGACTAGATAATCTTAGGGGCCTTTTCCAGCCTTAATAATTCTATGATTTGACTAGTTCAACTTCTGTTAAAATACTCAGTGGAATAAACACCTGAGTATCTTGCAGGTTGTAGCCTGGCTTTGCTACAGTCAAAATTAAGAAGAACAAACTAAAGGGAAACAAACACACAGGTGATTAATAAGACTAAAAAGACAAAAAGTTTAGTCACATAGATCATGTGAAATATAGAACACTTTCAGCTACTATAAAACTTACTGGGAGTTGTCTAATCTAGCATCTTTCCACTCTGGCCTTACAACAGTCTTTTTCCCCTCTTCCCTTTTCCCCTTATTCTGTTCAGGCTTCCTGAAAATACACCTTTATGTCTGTTTATCCATAACAGTACATTCAGGATACTTAACTGTAGAAAAATTGCAAAAGTAATTTTTCTAGTTAGAAATTAAAATTATTTAAGTTTTGGAAAGTAAATGAAGTTCTACATTATGCATTTCCTACAAATTTTCACACACACACACACACACACACAAATAAATAATAATTAAAAAAACAAACAGAAATAATTGCACATTTTCAAAAATTCAGAACTTAAACTACATAAGTGTTAAACAAACAGAGCTGATACCATTCAAAAGAACTAAACTGAGGAGAAATACCTAGGCTGCTGATCTGACTGACCATATTATACCAATTACGCAAGTTTCTTAAACCAGACAACTAAAATTTTTGAAGGGAGGAAAAAAACAAATATATTTTCTAGTTTCAAAAGTAGTACATGCAATAGTATTCTAAAAGTGTAATACTGTAATTAATACAAAAGCTATAAAATACTTTTGGCTAAAAGTTCACGATGCACCAGAGAGAATCCCCAGTATAAGGGATTCTGAGATGCTAACAAAAATATTATTTAGAAATTAATGACAACTTAAGCTGATCAGAATGAGAAAACATTTCATTTCTAAAGCTTTTTAAGATTATCTTATTTTGCTCTACTTTTTTTTCTTCATCTAAATCTTGAGATATAAAAGTAAATTTGGCGCCCAATTTTGAAAAGCAAAGTATATTGTTTGACTAAAGATCTCCACATTCTCCTTCAGAGAAGGTAATCAAAATCTATTTTAAGTGCAAATAAAATGTTAAACATGTTACTATGGTTCTTCTACTATAATAAAATACAGGTTTGGTTCTGAATTTCACAAAATGTGCTCTATGAATCTGGGGCCTAGATCACTAAATAACAATAGGACATTGACTGAAGAGACTGTAAAAAAAGTCATGCAGTAGACATTGGTTTAGAATGGGAACAAAGCATCCTCACAATGAACAGAACACAATTTTATGAGAGACATCAAAGGAAAAAAAAAAGACAAAACTCAAAGCTGAACTAATTTTAAGATGAGTGGGATTGCATATTCAAAAAGCTAGAAAAAGTGCAACATTTTTACTTCTTGGCAAATTTAAATCACTAGAAAATAATCTACTTTTTTCAGACTTGCTGTTTTCAGCTGCAGGTGGTAGGCAAATTGCAGCAGAAAAATATTTTCTTATGTTGTTATGTTCACTTTCGTTTATTCAGTTAGATTTTTTCCATTAATTATTTGTCATAACAATCATAACAATACTGTTACTGAAGTGTAGCCATTATTCCTGACACCTGTGTGGCATTTAAAAAGATGAGGCCTAACACCAAAGCACCTGCAAACCTAATGAAGAAATGTACGACAATGAGCAATGATGCCACAAAGTATAGCAGAGTATGCTTTGGTGAAGGGGCAGAAGAAGCTGGCAGAGAACAGAAATCATACAGAAAGTATTGCTTCTTGAAATGTAACTGAAAGTCTGCTGCTGACTTGTTGTGTCTCAAGGAGCTCACCTTGACAACTTGCAGTAGAACATATCAATTAGACAGCTCTACTTTGACATTTAGTCTTCACTAATCCACCTGCAGCAGAGACTTTGGATATGCTGATGAAATAAAATGTTCCTATTGGGTCATCTGTCAGCAACGAAACTGGAGGCGGAGGAAAGAGAAGATGCATTAAGTCAGCACGATAAAATCCATGACTGAGTTGGATACTCACAACCACAACTTTGTGCATTAATATCCTCCTATACCAGAATGGCAAATGCAGGATTTTCATCATTGTGAAGAAAAATATACAAACTTAAGAACTCTTGGGTTAATCCGACCAAACATCAACTTAGCCAGAATCTCTGATCAGATCAGCAGTGGAATTTAGACAGGAAGGACATAAACACAATTTCTACAGATCCTTTCTCTGGTTCACTACACTTAACCAAATCCCATTAGTGAGTGGTATCCTGAGTCTGAGGTTACTTTCAGACCAAAAAATATAACAGCTGTCGATGAATTAATTATCTTTTGCTTTTTCTGTTCCTTTCTGAGCGTGTTAATACTTTTTACCATCTATGATAGCCTATGGTAAAGATTTCAGCCATTTCTGATTGTGTGTGAAAAATGTTATCCTTTCCTCTTTTAAATCTACTTTCCTAAAACGATACCGACCTATATTAGTCACGAGAATCTGTATCAGTAATAAGAAACAGCAATTAATCATCATTTCTGTTTGTGCAGAATTTCCATTTCGTTCTTTTTGTTCATCTTTTTCTTTCTACTAAATAAGATCAATGGACCTGAAGACAGACTGAAGTAATGTACAGACCACCTACTACCCTCCAGTACAGTGAAAAATGGATGCATTAAATGAACCAGAAAAGAACTCCTGAAACACACCACTAAGTTTAATCACTGGAGAAGCATAACCAGCACAACTCCACAGAAGGGAACAGGCAAAGAGAAAGGAATGAGGAAAAAATTATTAATACTTTATGCTCTAAATTACAGTTCTTCAATAAAGATGCAGCGCACACCTTCAGTTTCTATATAACAAAATCTCTTCTAAGCCATCAGAAGTTACCTCAAGTTTTGTCTACTTTGAGATCTCTCTTTGAACTGTCCATACAAAATGTGCACGTTAGAAAGAAAAAGAATGACACTCTACAGCCATTTACTCTTTTGAAGTTTTCCATTATGAAAACAAGGAAAATCATACAGTTTGTATCATAACTATATTTTTGCATGTGCTACTTGGTACAACACACTTGGTTCCTTACATAACAACAAATATTTTTTCTGTGCTGTTTCCTCATTCAGCTAAAATCTCATGGATGGCAATTTTTATCAGTATGTATTGTACAGCTATGACTTGAAAGTCCTCCCCAAGTGATCTTTATCATATTTCACAATGCTAAATGCAATCATAAGCTATACAGCAGCAATTGTTCAACTGGCAACAATCCCTATGTTTAGTTTGCAGTTTCTAAGGTGACTGTTTATTTTGCATGATAAAAGCAATACCAAGGCAATAGAGAGCACACAAACAAACAGAAAGCATGTATTGCCATGGCACATTCACTTTGACAGGGAGAAGCTCATTAAAACTTTCAAAAGAGAGTTATAACTAGACAAATAACTGGCTTTTTAATGTGCAAATAAAATAGGGAGTAAGATAACAAACATTTGTGTGTTTTGCTAACATAGGATAATTAAGTTAATGTCAGGGCTATAAATATGGATATATCTAAGTAATCCCCTTTAGTACTAGCAATTATCCATAACACAATCAAGAAAAGTAGAATATATTTCCCTCATATATTCCCCAGCATACTGATAAATTAAATCCAACTAGCCACTGACTCTGCATTGCCAACTTAGTTAAAGGAACCCCACTGAAAAACCCCATAAGAGAATTTGGCATCTCCGGAATTATCTGTAGTTTGCTGTTTTTGCCTTTAAAAGTAAACACAAACTTTCTGTGTTTACATGCTCAGCTTTCAGGCCCAACTAAGTCTTTCAAAGGACAATTCGAGAAAAACTCAAAACAGTGTAATGCTGAGCTCACTTCTGCAATAAAGCAGCTCCAGGTCATTCTACATCCCAGTAAGATTTTTTCAATACTGATTATTCTGTAGCAGTCATCAGCTTTTCAGACTTTCAAACTAACTTCAAGTCTGGTTACTGACTACCAAGAACAATATAAAAAAAATCAAAATATTTATGTGTTGATTTCCACTTTAATTTACTGGCTCCAAAAGACAGCACAGTGATCATGTCATCCAAGCACGCCCTTTCATCTTTGCTCTTCAACGCTGGGAATAACAATACAGAAATATCTCCATGAGTGATTTGAACACAACCTAATATAAAATGCCCAGCCTGGCACTTTATAAGCCAGTATATGAGAATTTATTGCAACATTTGGCCACATTAAAATTAACAAAGTTTTTATATATAAATAAAAATCAACAACCCCTTCAGAAATAACTACTGCTGTTTAATACAGAGCACCTTCAGCAAACCACTGGAGATAGGTGATGAAGGCTAACAAGTACAGCAGGCTAAATATAGTGTTTGAACTGAGAAGTTTATAAACCAAATCTCTGGAATCTCAAGAGTGTCATGGCTTTTTCTCCACTCATCACGACAGACACAGCTTGTGTATTTTGTCCCTCTTATTCCTAGAGGATCTGTATAGCCACAGGTAACAGTCTCTCAGAATCAGAGGTTAGAAGCTATAGACAGAAGTAGAGCATTCTGATCTCTTTTCAGAAAGAAAGAGATGGCGGGCAGTATTTTTCTCTAAGGTCACAAACAGTGTTTTGAAGATGCATTCATCCATTCAGCAACATCTAATGCCCTTTTTCACAGACTTTGGACAGAATACTCTTCATATATTCTGCCATGCTAGAAAACTCAACGGACCTGAACTTACAGTACAGTAAATAAACAAAGTATACCCCACATTTAGCCAAGAGGCAAGAGCAGTAGGTGGCAACGTTGACAGATTGTGCTTGGGCTCATGGCCAGCACCATAAATGTAAGAAAAGGTGCTTTTCATTAATTGAGTGGGAGAAAATTTACAAGACAGGTCACATTAACCAACAAGTGGCTTCGTTCTTTTCTGTATCTCAGCGTGGTTTATGGGCTTTTATGGGCTTTTTCAAGAGTTTAAAAATCAAAACTTCTATAAAGTAAATCCTTTCAATTTCATTTGAGCTGTGCAAACAGTGAAATTAGTAACAACTTTGAAAAAATACTTTTCACAAGCAGAGTTTTTCATCTGAATTAAAAACACAAAGAATAGGAAGGACTGCAGCTGACACTCAAAGGAAAATATGAAGTTCATCTTTCTCATTTGTATATTTTTCACAATTTTATACTCTAACAGATTGTGCTATTCCAAAGCATGCACCATAACTTTTAGAAGTGATATCTCTTAAGATCCACTTTGATGGTGTATTCATAATCACTAGATTCTTTTTTATTTTTCTTCAAATTGAGAGGCTTAATATTAAGTTTCTTAGTAAAAATAATAATTTTTAAAAGGAAATGGAAATAAGTAGCAGTAAGTACACGTATGAGGAAATGTGATTAACTTTTCTAGAAGAAGTTTACAATGTTGGTCAGAGAAAATTTCAAGTAAACAAATACAAAAAATTAATATTTGTTAAAATACTGCAAACAAATATTTTTGGCTCAAACTCCTCTAAAATCAAAAACAAATACAATATGCTGCAGTGCAATCAGAAGACAATTTCATTTACATATATCATTACTGTATAGAAAGGCTCATCAGGTCAAAAATGAAAGAGGTTTTACCTGATCCAAGATCTTCGAAGGGCTACAACAGTATAAGACAGAAAAATCAGAGCTACATAGATGACATGTAGGTGATGGATGCTGCTTCTTTCAGCTCAAGAATATTCCAGCTACAGTTTGGTTCAGACACTATGGCCCAAGCTGAGAGCAAATGTTAATGTTAGTGTAGTACCATTTTCTATTGTACCCATAGCAACAGCAAACATGCTGTAGAACACTTAAGCAACAGGTTAACCACTCCCATATCACAGCCTCAGTCATTACCTTTGAATTGCAGGACATGCACAACCCATATTCTGTAGTATCTTCTGTGCTGCAAACTTCCCCTGGTACAAACATTTTCATTCATAATACAGTTCAACACTGTAGAGAAACATTTTATCTTAAAAAAAAAAAAAAAAAAAGTATTTAAGATCTTATTCTACATCTCCAATACCCACATAATAGCTTATGTGTATCATAAGTTTGTCACCTCTTGGATTCTGAAATTACCTATTAGTGAGATCAATCAACAACACTAGCAAAGACAGCATGCAAAACATTGTGCAAACTTTATTATATCACGTTCCGAAGGAATGTTAGCTGTACTATATATTAGCTGTATTAAACAGAGCAAAAGAAAGGCAGACATTAATGCACCAGAGAGGCAAAGTATTTGAGGATACAGTGACTGAGGGAAATCCACAGAGGTACCTATTCATTTGCTTAGGTTAGATACCAGGTAAAGGGTTTTGTTGTTTCAAGAATACAGGACTTGCTTAACATTCAGAAACTGTGGAAAACCAGCACTAGATTCAGGAGAATTTAGGAGCAGTTCCAAATCCTGTACCCAGGCCAAAAATCTATGCAAATTATCAAATTATGTAATGAAAAAACTATGCTATATTACTCCTTTTAAATTTCATGACAGATGCAGTAACTTATTACTGGGAACCTTACTGAGAAACACTGCAGTTTAGAATATTGTTTCATTTAAATTGCTGCAGTTATATGAAAATGGAATAATAATTTTTATTCAGAGGGTGGTGACGCACTGGAACAGGTTGCCCAGAGAGGTTGTGGATGCCCCATCCCTGGAGGCATCCAAGGCTGGATGTGGCTCTGGGCAGCCTGGTCTAGCAACCCTGCCCACGGCAAGGGGGTTGAAACTAGATGATCTTTGAGGTCCTTTTCAACACAGGCCTTTCTGTGATTCTATAATAATCAGGGCACAATACAATGCCTAAAATGCAACACATAATAAATTCATATTTCAGTGAGTATATGAAATAAAAGCCCTGTCTGAAACAGAAACTGATTTTTGAAACCAAAACACAAAAGCATATATCTGACCAAATTAAGTTTTTTTTCTTCTCTTCAATATACTTTGCTAGTCTCCTCAGCCCCGTTATACATAATTCAGAGCAGCAGAAAGTAAATTAAAACTACATGAAAAATGTAAAATAAGTTCTAGAATTAACAGTGAACTACTGTGAAAATAAATTAGTAGGATGATAGCTAGGAGGCTCTGCTCATAAAAATTTCTTTAAATAGAATAAGGATTCTTCCTCTCACACTGTGTATCTCTTCTTCTCCACATCTATTCAAACATCCTACATCTGCATCCCATCGGAAACAGAATATTTCAAGTACAAGAATAAAGTAGCCTTCTTTTTAACATCATGACTTTAGGGTGCCAATTTCAAAGAACCATAGAGCATCCCAAGTTACAAGAGACCCACAAGAATCATCCAGTCCATCTCCTGGATCCCCACATGACCACCCCAAAATCAAACTGATAGCATTATCCAAAAGCTCCTTGAACTCCAGCAGCTTGGGGCTGTCACAATTGACCTGAGGAATAACCAGTGCCCTCACGAGAAGGCTGTGCTTCCCTTGCTGACCAGATTACCAGCTTTGCGTGTTATGAAACCTATGACAGGCTTCCACGGACAAGTCTGAAAGCACATAAAGCCGTTTTTCTGCAGCGCCACCTGGAGGTGAAAGAGAGATCATCTTCTCCCATATCGACAAGACATGCTTGACAACACATCTGTCCTCTGCCTTTTACACCAGCTGTAGCTATGCAAAAGTCCTAGAATTACAGGATATCCCGAGTTGAAAGGGACCTTTACGAATCACCAAGTTCAACGCCTGGCTCTGCACAAGATGGCCCAAAAATGGGACTGTGTAACAGAGACCTTTGTCCAGTGGTCCCTCAGTGGTTTTAGAGCCCTGTAATGGATCCAGCCCTTCCAAGGACTTGGCTAGTGTGGTGAGGAGGGGTGTATGACCCTGAGCCAAGCCATCTCCCAAACATAGAGCTGCTTCTTCACAGTCCTGGGTCCCACAGCTACAGTAAATACAACATCTCACAGGTTTTGGCAGTCCACTCAGGCCATAAATCCCTGCGCTCTCATGGAGGCTGTACATTTGTGCTGTACTAGAGAAAGTCCACCATTCAAGCACTCCACCCCATGGATGTCACGTGAAACTGATCCCGCCAACCCCCCACTGAACACACTCCAGTTTACTGACATCATTCTTGCACCAGGGTCCCAAAACTGAATACATCATTCTAGATGCAAGTCAAATAAGCTCTGCTGGAAATGATCCTGCATTCATGTGAGAAAACGACAGGAGCTCTTGAAGTCCTTTCCCATCTTCAGATGCTGACTGAGAAACAGAGCACTGAACAGGTCCTTGCAGCAGTGTGGCCTGGAGAGGTCTGCCCTTGTGCAGGATGCCATTCTCAAAGAAAAAGCCAGTGCACAACACCTGTAGCAAGGTAATTGCATGGCCCACCTCATTAAAGCCTTCTTCCAGCATAAACCCAAAGACTGCTGCTGCTCTGCAGCATGATATTTTTCTCGGAATCTCTCTTGCAGCCTCATTCATACAGGTTTACCACATAGCAGACACATCTTAAAATTTATCTTCCAAAAAAAATCATAAAGAGACAATAAGATAGAAATGTAATAAAAAAACAAAAGGGAAAAAAAAAAGGAAGAAAATGTGCCACACTGTCAGAAAACAAATGACCTCTTCCCAGTGTCCTCACTAATGATGCAGTAAGGCGGACATCAATGCAGTGTAATGAAAAAGAAGAAAAGGAAATAAAATAATGGCAGAACAAGTAAGTAAAATGAGAGTTACTAGGATATACCTACTGATGCAACAGGTCAGATTCAAATACCAAGACACAACTCCTGTTTTAATAAATAGGAAATTAGAGAAACTGTACAGTAAATGTTTCCCTTCAACAACATGCAGGAGAGACAACAGGGTGTGTACACACCAAGGACTATGGCAGCACAACAAACTGGGTTCAAAATGTGTCAAGGAATTACCCCTTGTGAATGAGTATCTGGAGTGGTGTATCTGGACAAGCACTTGACACAAGCTCTTTCAGTCAGACTGTCATTGAAATCATATCATTTTAGGGAACACAGATTTCAATTAATCAAAGTACTTTGAAAGAAAAAAAAACTTCAAACATTTTTCTGAACTTTTGAAGTTATGCTTTACAAAAGGTAAAAAGTACTGCTGCCTAATACCTCAGATTGGAAACAATTGATATTAGAAACACATTCACAGTTTTTGAACTTATTAGATTCAATCAAAAGTATGATTTTGAAGCACAATTACAACAGCTTTGTGGATGTCCCCTTTCATTGCAGGAGGGTTGGACAAGGTGACCTTGAAAGGTCCCTTCCAACTCTAAGGATTGTATGGTTCTGTGATTCTCAACATACTCAACACCCTACTAGGCTTCAACCCTCAACAACTTCCCATTTAGCAACCGGTACAGCAGTCACCCCCTTAATATTTCAGTATGTTACCAAAAATGCAGCAAATTGCTCTTTCTTCCATGTTCCAAAACTTCCAGATGGTTTAGGAATTGATTTCTAAATCTAATTCTTCCCATGTATTTTTAACAAGGTGTACCTTGTGAAGTTTCATACTGTTGCAGTTCACAAAAAAAAAATAGGAAAAAAAATAATAATTAGTGCCAGACCATTTGATGTCAGGCCACTGAGGGCACTGACCGGGTTCACTGTTTCCAACCACCTTTCTTCCATCTTCTCCCAGGTCCAAGTTCTGAATTCCCAGAAAACTCAGCACTTTGATACTTAAGCATAGCTACACAATAATGCACCACTGACGAAACTCAAACACATAAAGGTGAGCAAGATGGAGGGAAGGCTGTTCATTTACAGCTCTATTTATTCTTTAGAGATATTCCCTTGAACTCTACAGTTGTTTTTTGTTTATTGAAAAAGTTCTCTGGCTCACTCTGAAGTGTAGGCAGCTCTATAAAACAGCATGTTTCTACAATCCTGTACAAGTACAACACCAAAAATAAATGTGTTAATTATGCTCTGAAGGTTTTTTTACATCACAAAGAAAGCATTAAAAAAAAAAAAAAAAAAGATAGAGAGAAAAACGAAGATGGGCCCATACGGTACAGACTTCAGGGCTGTGGGAGAAATCTGCTTCTAAAAGAGGATTGCACCTAAACCAAAAATATTTAAATTCACAGTTTCAAGTCCCACCAAACCAGATGTTTTATATGGCTTTAGAACATCTCTTCTGTGTCACTACAAAGTACAGATTTACAAAGATTTCAAAACGAATTAGCATCACCCCAGTAGTAAGCTCTATGTGTTAATGCTATTTCCCTTTTTTAAGTAGTGATATCAGTAACGTGCCATTTGAAACCTGCAGTTGCAGGTATGTTTATAGTGACAAAATGAACAAAAACAGTGAATTCTGCAACAATCAACCCCAAGTTTCCTGTTCCATAAAACAAAACTGTTCTTTCAGCCCCTCAGTGGAACAACACAGAATTCCTTACAGCTCTGCCAAAGTCTCCCCTCCATCACACTGGTCTCTGGAGCACAGAGCCGGCAGAGAGAAAATCTCTCTCTTAACTGTCAGAGGAACAATACACTGCTACATTAGCACTGCTTTAAGGTATGGTTGTAGGGCCACCTTTTTATCAACATAAGTACTTCCCCTTTATATATCCCTTTGTTTCAGAGAAAACAAGGAGTTAGATAAAAATGCCAATCTGAATGCCTCCTTTTTTCTCTTTAGAAGAAATGTACATCACAGATATCCATCATACATCCTTAGAGCTTAATGCCAAGACAAGCAAAGGAAAAAATATGTTCCAACTCTAAAATCCCACTGTGTGATTCTCATAAGCCTGGTATGAGGCTCATCTTATTCATCTCAGAAAAGACAGAACTGCCACTGAACAGAAACCTTTTCTGAGAAACAACAATAGTCTTCCACAGCTGTAGATTATCTCACAAAGCTTCCACAGACAACTATCATCCAGCTTTGTTCTTTGCCTTACAGTATCTTCTGCCTCATGGAGTTCTGCTGTGATGTAGTTAGATGAAATCACTAACAGCTGCTACACAGTGTTGTGTACAGGTATACATATCTCTTTAGCACAGTTATTTGCAGCGACTGTTTACATCTCTCTGTACGTAAATATGCTGCAAGTCATCTGAATCACTGCTGAACAGCTGCCATCAGATACAGCAAGCAAAGGGTGGAAGTTTCTTCTACTAATATTGATCATGGCGGAGCAGACCTTTACAGTTCACCCCTTTCCAAAAAAATTAAAAGCAGCAATACTCAGTGTTCTGAGAACCACTGAGCCTTTGTGTATGCACAGACTCACTGTTGCGACCCTGAAGAAAAGGCGACAGGAAAAGCTCAGGGCGGCCTTTCAATACTTGAAAGGAACTTGACGGGCAGACGGGAGGAAGAGCAACATTTTACACTGTCTTAAAGTACAGGACAAGAGGGAATGGTTTTAAACTAAGAGAGGGGAGATTAATATTAGATGTTATGAGGAAACACCTTACTCAGAGGGTGGTGAGGCACTGGCACAGGCTGCCCAGAGAAGCTGTGAGTGCCCCATCTGTGAAGATGCTCAAGGCCAGGTTGGATGGGGCCCTGGGCAGCCTCCTCTGGTGTGAGGCAGCGCTGCCCACAGAAAGTGGGTGCAGCTGGATGATCTTTAAGGTACCCTCCAACCTAAGACATTCTATGACCCTGCAAACAGTGGGCCTGCTTGAACACAATAGCTTGGTCAGCTGCAGGATGTTATCACCACATCAAAAACAACAACTAAGAGCAAAATTTTAAAGACCAACAGTGACTACATTTGAAAATTAACAGAAGTCATCTGAATTAATAAATTAAGTATTTGACAACAGACTCAGTATTTACATAATGAATTGCAATAAACGCTAGGAGCATCTCTTAAGTATTCTCATACCACATTCCTTTTTCCATTATATATAATTTCATCATTTTTGCTACTTCGGGACAACAAAATCGAAAAAACTTGTGGGTTATATATATATATATATATATATATATACATACATATAGTAAATAAATAGTAGCATTGACAGCACAGAATTGACATTATAGTTTCAGGCACACAATCACTAAAAATTTAGATAGCACTTCTGTATAACCAGCATAAGCTGAAAAGCCATCTAACTTGCAGCCAGGACATTCAGTAGGGAAACTTCTTAATTCTATTTCCTCAGGAGTAATGTCTATAGACACTGGATAAAAAGATCCAGGTTTGGCAAACAAATAAGTTTTTTTGAGTTATGATAGAATTTCACAACTTACCTTTTGACAGATTTAGTCCTATGATTTGAGCCAAGTTCTTCAGTTTAATGGAAATATATCACTGTTTTCCGCTTTCTTGAAAAGGGCCTTTCAAACATCACTGGTAGCCACAATCCTGTTCCTATGTAATAACTGTTATAATACACCTGGAATTCAACCCTACCATTTTCATCTTCTAAGTAACCATACCTTAATTAGCATAAGAAAATATCTCTGTCTATATAATTTCTAGGACAAATCAGCAAGTCAGTGAAACACAGAAAGGCACTGAGCTCTGAAGTCACACAAAGTATTACAGCTTTCAGCATATTCTTCTGTTTTGGTTCTCCAAAATTAACATACATTAGTAAGTCCATTAATTATTTCTTCTTTCTCATTACAGTACTCTACATAACACCAAGGGCTTCCCTGGGACCCAAGACCAACTTTTGACCACCTTGATGACAAGTAAAGATAGCAAAAAAGATTTGCACTTCAATAAACAGGGACACGAGCTGAGCAGGTACTTGGGGTTTGGGGATTAAAAAAAAAAAAAGAAAATCAGATGTGTTTGGCAATAGGACAAAACACTTAAGCTTTACAGTGGTAGTGTGAAAGCTTAAAAGAAGACTTTGTGCTTGTGCTAGGATTGTGTCCATCAACCTATCTGTGCTCTTCAAAAACACAATACAGTAATTCTGAAATGCATCTTTCCTTCAGTACAGAAATGTACTGAATTTCATTTCTTTCACTGGTTATCTTTGGCAAAGACTAACCTGTTTGTGTAAATGCTAAGGCTTGTTTTAGCAAAATAACTGCCTAGTTAGCACACGCAGTTTTAACAAAGAACTGTAGGGTTTGGAAGGGACCTCCAGAGATCATCAAGTCCAACCCACTGCCAAAGCAGCTCCCTAGCCCAGACTGCACAGGTAGGCATCCAGGCGGGTCTTGAACATCTCCAGAGAAAGAGATTCCACGAAC
Organism: Oreortyx pictus; assembly: GCA_036925125.1. Taxonomy (NCBI): domain Eukaryota; kingdom Metazoa; phylum Chordata; class Aves; order Galliformes; family Odontophoridae; genus Oreortyx; species Oreortyx pictus. The sequence goes on from JAUPFR010000003.1 coordinate 37,086,486, forward strand.
TCTCTGTGCAGCCTGTTTCATCAAATGTTCCTTTGCAATCTCTTACTGTAACTCATACCAGTTACATAAAAATGTTTAACCAGTACACAGTCAAAGAATCATTCCAGACTCCATTCCTCCTCCCCAAACATTCATTTACTTTAATGTGTACAATGTATATTGCACATGATTTACTGTAATTCATGGCTCCTTGAAACAAATTTCCCTGATGAGAAAGGCAGATATTAATACCACTGTCTCACTGAGCTTTAAGTCTTTCTGAATCTCGCAGATACAGAGCTTTGGGAAAGTGTGTACCTTGAACTCAAGGGGAAATCCTTTTTACAGATATGATGATAACATGAATATAGAACAAAACCCAGCAGGCCTAGTGCAGCTATTTATAGTGCTGGGATTTACCCTAGTGGCATCTCCCAGATTCAGTTGCTATGGTTTTAAATTTTCTAGCACAGAGTTAGCCTTCTCTTTTACTTACTATTATATTTCCTTGACTAATAGAGTCATTGCAAACAACACATCAATTAAGAACTGTGTTTAACAACATCTGCTTGCCATGACAACCTGAAAAACCTGATTTCTTTCAAAACCTTTCCACATAGACGGGCTGCTGAGCTACACACGCTGCAGCAAGTCTTCCACCTGCTGGACAAAAGCAGCACTAAGCTTCCTTAAGAGTAAACAGACATAACAAATATCTGCCGTTACACAATGACCAAAAAACAAACAAACAAACCAGACAAGCACAAAGGAACCTCGCTGTGCAAGTGCATTAAATAAATAGAAGTGAAAATGCATCCACCTGAAATAGATTGAGAGGAGGATCTCTTGTACTTTCCCAATACTTTCCTTTTAATAAACCGTTCCTACAAGGTTTGCACTTTTATAGAGGATTTGCATTACTTGAATCTATGAGCCTTTAGGCTATTTTGTTTTTCTGGATTGATAACTGCCTTAATAAGGCAAGTAGAAATATCTCCTTCTTTGTCTTGCTTGTTCAACTCAGGTAGAGGGCTAAATGAGAATATAATGCATTCTGTGATCTTAAACCAGCTGAGCAGTAGCAAATCCCCATGCCTCCCAGAACCCACAGACCAAGTACCATGAGCATTCCTCATCCAGATCTGTCCAGAGGGAGAGTTCCTCTGCCTGCCCACAAGGTGAATAGTTCCATTGTGAATGAGAGGAGGTATTGCATGTGACTGAATGTGCCTCCAAAAGTGGTGAAAAAGCTTTTTGGCTGTGTATAGTTCTGTATCAAGCTAGAGGATACTATCTTCCAATTCAGTGAAACAGGATGATCTTCACTGCAGTTCAGTTAGTTCTTTCAAAATTCAAAACTCAACTGCATTTCTTCATCAGTTGCTTCCTCTGAAGCCACCACCAACAGTCCTTCACTGAGGACTGCCCAAGCCTTGAGCAGATCAAGGATGCAAAAGAAGAAGCAATGGGTCTCCTTCCATGTTACCCACCTTCCTCCAAATCCCACATATCATCAAGAGGCAGGAAGATTGTGAAATTGCTCCTAGAGTTAGGAAATGATTCATAGATTCATAGATTCATAAGGTTGGAAAGGACCTACAAGATCATCTAGTCCAACCATCCTCACACCACCATCCCTACCCACCGAGCTACTAAATCAAATCCCTTAGCACCTCATCTAAACGCTTCTTGAACAGCGCTAGGGACGGTGCCTCAACCACCTCCCTAGGCAGGCCATTCCAGTGCCTGACCACTCTCTCAGAGAAAAAATTTTTCCTCAAATCTAATCTAAATCTTCCCCGGCGCAACTTGTGGCCGTTCCCTCTTGTCCTGTCATTAGTTATCTGGGAGAAGAGGCCGACCCCCTCCTCACCACAGCCTCCCTTCAGGAAGTGGTAGAGTGCAATGAGGTCTCCTCTGAGCCTCCTTTTCTCCAGACTAAACAATCCCAGCTCCCTCAGCCGCTCCTTGTAAGACTTGTGCTCCAGACCCCTCACCAGTTTTGTTGCCCTTCTCTGAACACGCTCCAGGGCCTCGATGTCTTTCTTGTAGTGAGGGGCCCAAAACTGAACACAGTACTCGAGGTGCGGCCGCACCAGAGCTGAGTACAGGGGGATGATCACCTCTCTGCTCCTGCTGGCCACACTATTCCTGATACAGGCCAGGATGCCATTGGCGTTCTTGGCCACCTGGGCACACTGCCAGCTCATGTTGAGCCGAGCATCAACCAACACCCCCAGGTCCTTTTCCTCTATACACTCCTCAAGCCATTCTGCCCCAAGCCTGTAGCATTGCATGGGGTTATTGTGGCCAAAGTGCAGGACCCGGCACTTGGCCTTATTGAACCTCATCCCGTTGACCTCAGCCCAACTGTCCAGCCTATCCAGATCCCGCTGAAGGGCCTCCCTACCCTCAGGCAGATCGACACATCCTCCCAACTTGGTGTCATCCGCAAACTTACTGAGGGTACACTCAATCCCCTCATCCAGGTCATCAATAAAGATATTAAACAAGATGGGCCCCAATACCGACCCCTGGGGGACACCACTTGTGACAGGACGCCAGCTGGACTTGACTCCATTAACCACTACCCACTGGGCACGGCCCTCTAGCCAATTCTCAACCCAGTGAAGAGTGAACCTGTCCACACCACGGGCTGCCAGTTTCCCCAGGAGAATACTGTGGGAGACTGTGTCAAAGGCTTTGCTGAAGTCCAGGTAGACTACATCAACAGCCTTTCCCTCATCTACCAGTCTGGTCACCCAGTTGTAGAAGGAGATGAGGTTGGACAAGCACGACCTGCCCTTTGTGAACCCGTGCTGGCTGGGTCTGATCCCCTGATTGCCATGCACATGCCGTGTGATCTCCCTCAGGATCAATTGCTCCATAACTTTCCTTGATACCGAGGTCAGGCTGACAGGCCTGTAGTTCCCCGGATCTTCCTTACGGCCTTTCTTGTAGATGGGAGTCACATCGGCAAGCCTCCAATCTTGTGGGACCTCTCCAGATGACCAGGAATGCTGATAGATGGCAGAAAGTGGCTTGGCTATCACCTCTGCCAGCTCCCTCAGCACCCTTGGGTGGATCCCATCTGGCCCCATGGACTTGTGGCAGTTCAGATGGAGGAGCAGGTCTCTGACTGTCTCTGCTGGGATCACAGGGGGTGTATGATGCGCTTTGTCCCAGACTTCCGGGTCAGGGTGAAAAGTATCCTGAGGATAACTGGTCTGTCTATTAAAGACAGACATGAAGAAGGCATTGAGAACCTCAGTCTTTTCCTTATCCTCTGTGGTTACATTCCCTGCCGCATCAAATAAAGTAGGGAAATTCTCCTTGGTTCTTCTTTTACTGTTAATATATTTATAAAAGGATTTTTTGTTCTCCTTTACTGCAGTAGCCAGTCTAAGTTCAAGCAGGGCTTTTGCATTTCTAACTTCCTGCCTGCATGATGGGTTACAAAATCTTGTGAAAGCATTCAGAAATCTCAAATCTGAACAGCAAGTATTACCAATATAGGCTTTGTTTTTTCTAGAACCTGAAAACAAAAGGTTTCAGCTTTAGAAATATTACACTCATCACACTGCCTTTAGTGATAATAAATGATACTATGAAATTTATGTTCATAAATTAAAGACCATACATCAAGTACAAATGAAGCTGGTTGTAAACTTTGTATTTTACGCTACCAGAAGCAACACAAAACAGTTATCCTTAAATATATACATAGACACAGATATATATCTGTATAGAGGTATATAAATTGATGTATCAGATATTTTAGAGGAACAGAAAATTAAGGGAAGGAAATATTTAAATAAAATATGCAATACATGAAATGAACTAGTTGCTCAAAATGAGCAACTAGTGAGCTAGTTGCTCAAGAAGCCACAATCTGAGAGAAAAGTAAACAAAACTACGTAGAGGAACACTTGTGACAGCTGTAAGAACCAGGAATAAAAGAATTGTAGAACACTGATGTGAAAAGACTGAGTTTAAGTAAACTAATAAAAACAGTGTAACTCTATTGTTATTAAACCTTCAGAAAAAATGAGGGCATGGCAGAAAAGTTCAATGAGCAATTCATTTAACTGCTTTATGCATGGATAATCAGCTGCAGACAGACCACAGTATTGATGAAATTCTACTTTATTTCAGTGGTAGGTAAGGAGAATTCTAGAGGGAACATACTAAATTTAGATATTTTTTAATCAAGAGGTTTGACCCATAAACTTGAAAAACAAGTGGCAGAGGAACTCTGAAGAAATTTCAGAAGATCCATGAGTACTCTGGAAGAGGAAGGACAGGGAAAGAAAGTCAATCAGCATCACTGTTAAGAAGTATAAATGGGATAACTTCAAACTTGTAGGGCCTGACATCCACATGAAAGTGCTAGGTAAAACAAAACTGCCTACAGCAGGATTCAGTCAAGAAAAGTTTGGGAATAGTAATGATACTTTAATATGAGTGCATTTACATTAGATAATGGAAACTAACTTGATAAGATTTTTGATGGTGTTGCAAGTTTGACTGATAATAACAAATTGCGTCAATCCAATCAATACTGATCACATCCACAACTAATGAAGGCACTTCAAGGGGCCTGTACTGTCCATTCTCTGTGCTGGCCAACCACAGGTCAAGTTGGCTGTGTGATTCTTGTCCAAAAGCCATGGCACGTGCTTACAGGCAGGGTGCTGCTCAGCATGAACTAACATGGCTATGTAGTATTGGACATAAGCTGACAAGAAATAGCGTATTCCTAGTGGGAATCCATATGATCAGTTCTTATCTCCTTCAACATAACACTTCTGGAAGAAAATAAAGTCATCACAGAAGCTGTGAAGGTTAGGGAAAAGGTGAATAACAGAAAGGGTAGTTTACTGATGCAGAGCAATCTAGACCACATGGTTGTGTGAATGCAATCCCAGTGTATTTGAAGATAAGAAAACATAAAGTCACGCACAGGAACAAAGACAATTACTTCTGTTCTGGTAACCAGGAAACACTAGAAAGGATGATCAATTGAACATGGGTTTTGGGGAATTCAGTGCCCAGAGGGGCTTATGTGAATCTAGGGTGTTTAAAAGGAGCAAGACGAAGCAGGAAGAGATTATAAGAGGACAGTTTCTGTTATCTCTGTTTTTGGCAATGCTGCATTTTCTTTTAGAAAGGCATAGTCAGATCTCAAGTTAATATGGTAAGAAGAACACTGACAAACCACAGTGACATTAAAGATGAGCATAAGACTGATTCAGACTTTTGATGGCCCTGGACTCCAGAAAGTCAATCTTTTTAGCTTAATCAAGAAATACTGAAGCAATGACTTGATCACATTCTTTAAATACCCACACACACAGCACTGGCACTACAATGTCTTTCATTGCAGCAGAATATCATAAAAAGATACAGTAAAATCCAATGGCAGGAAGCTGAAGCCAGAAATTTATAAAGGTAAAATATAAACGTTAATGATAACAGTGTTTACCGGTTTGTTATTTTTTTTCCCCTAATTCTTAGTACCTAAGACTGTCAGCATATTCTGAATATCAAATATAAACACAAAATAGATGCTCTCAGGAAAAAAAAAAAAAACAACATTAAGCTTGTCCTTGTATCATATGCTACTCAATTATACTAGTAACAATAATTCATAGCAGGACAGTTTTAAAATCCCCTCAGATAAGATTACAGAATCAGGATTTTATTATACCTAATTATCAAGTGCATAAGTCTGTCCTTTTTTATTAAAATGCTAACCAAGCAGTAATATTTGTTTAAAATAAGTGGATTAAAGTTACAGACGCTTCGGTCAGGTCTCTGTCAAGACAGAGTTCGATTCTGGACCACAAGTTATTCATGTTGTCAAAAAGCTGATCGTTTTCACATAAGCTTTCAAAACAAACCATTCTCAACTACAGTCAGGATCTGGAAAATAATACTCCCAAAAGATACATTTAAACAAAGGAAGGGAGAAGAAAATCCTTAGAATTAAATCCTTGGGAAAGCTCAAATAAAGGTTTTGCTGCACTACTCACACACACACCAAAAAAAAAAAAAAACCATGCCGGGAAGATAACAAGTAGTACAAGTGGAAAAAAAGCCTGATTTGTATACCTCGAGTAGTTAAAGTTTCAGTATCTCTTCTGTAGGAAGATATTTTAATATTTCTTTTATATTTAAACGTGTTCACTTTTAACTAAAATGTTGTTTACCAACATCGATCTGCATCACTTTGTAAATTCTAAATTAAAGCCAAAACAAAAAGGTTAAAATTAAAATATCATTCCTGACCTCAAAGATCAATTGTTTGGCCTTTTTTAAACTTCCTGTTTTGCTGTATAGGAACTCTTCTTTATCACACTTGATTCAAGGAACATGCTATTATTGTTTTGCTTTGCTTTACTCCCCATCAGCAAAAAAACTACTGCACCTGAACAAGACGCTAAACCCCTTTTCCATGCATGCTTTCTCACAGAATAATCTGACATCAGTAGATTGTTTGCTTTTAACCCTGACATCCCTCTGACCTATTTTTGAAACAAATCTTATTTTAGGATGTCCTGACTCTGATACTAAATTGGAAACCCTGGTGTGAATTTTATAGAACACTATTTCCTTTTATAGAGGATGTTCACAGCTAATCTGTCATCGAAAGGGCAGACAGAGGCCAGAAGGTTAGGAAACCAAGACAGGTGGCCTAGCAGAAGCCTGAAACCTAAAGACTTTTTTGCTATTTTGCAGTAGATTGCGAGGAATCAGAGTATTTTCTCACTTCAGCTTGTCTTATTAAAGCTACAGAAACAGCTGTGCAACAGGATAGGGAAACACTGATCAGAAGAGCTTTCTTGCAGAACAGCTCTTCCTCCTGACAGAGACTGGCAGCACATTCACCCTGTTTCCCTAAGCTCCTCTCCCAGGAAATTACATAAGGAAATGAAGAACGCAGGTTTATTCAGGCATCCCTAGTGACCACAAACATCACTTGCACTTACCTGTTTTTAGCATACTGAAGAGACACGAGTCCTCCCTCTCATCCTATTAAGCTATCAATAATAATGTGGCTGCTTAAATTAATCTTCCATTAAGCATCACTCTTTTCAAACACTAGCAACTCATTAACTACAAGTCATGTACGTCACCATCTGGCTCAATGCATGTGCTGCTAGTGGCAATACTGTCCCCAAGCAGCCATAGGCACAAGGTCTAGGACTCCACACCTCCAGGAGGTACCTGGTACTTAGTGCCACGCTCCTTGTATCCTGATAAAGTGAAGTGATTCTGCAAACAAAATGTAGTTTGCCCTTGTGCAGGCAAGATAGAGTGGAGATAGGGGGCCTAAGTTGTAGGAGTTATCTGGAACCTGAGACACCAGCAGAAACAGGTAACATAAATCCACATGCAGCTACTGCGTCTAGATTGTGTCTAATTCTCTCAGGTGGTTCATTTAAGTATGAACTACGGATGGGATTTCTAATATGCAACACAATATTTGTTATCAGTATGACCCAAATTATGCAGCAGAAATATTCTCTTGCCCCTGACTTTAATGAAAGGATGTGGTGCAGCAGAAAGTACTGTTCTGAAGTCATAAAGCTGAGTCAACTTTAACACTTGAAAGCCAACCACATCCACGGCCAACTGTGCTGCCCCAGCATCAGCTCACAGCGTGCACAGGGTTTCCCCAGAACACCACAGTACTAAGGAACTCCCAAATGTGGATCAACAGCACATGCACTCCTTTTCCATGCCAGCCTTCTGTTGTACTGAAGGTCTTGATTTGGTTGCCACATTTGGCTGAAGGCATCAGAAAATTCCTCCTGAAAGCAATGCTTTACAGACGTAAGTAGAAGGCTTTATCTTGTGTAACTGTATCAGCTCAAACCAGAAGGGAGAAATACTGCTAAAGATACAACCCAGAGGAGTTAACTTACTGAAAACTTTCCCATTTTGAACAATACTCTTTTCTAGTGTTACCACATTACAGACAGACAGCAATGTGGTATTTGGGAAGGGGCTTGCAAAGCATGGACAGACATATTTATTTTCTTTCTATGAGAGTATCTACAAATGGGATGGAAATACCTGTGTCAATAAAATAACTGCCGCTACGCAAAATAACTGCACATCTTCATTACTGTTCTCCCATTTAGCGCCCATAATACACAAATTTTTAATACAAATAATACGCAGAATTAGCACAGAAGAATGAGACAGTATGCATACTTCAAGAAAATTTCTGGCTTTCCACTCCTGATAATAGCTCTGTCTTCTCTGACAGGTAAGATATGCAGCTACACTGGCTTCAGTTTTCTCATGGTTCATAGTCCACAATCCCAAAATCTATCAAAATCCGCACATAAAAAGAGAAGATGTCAAGAATGAAATTAAAAATAAGTGATCTTGCTACTGCATTTTTCTACACTACTTGTAAGCAGGTTCTCCCTGTAGTATCATTAATTCTTAGAAGGGCCACCTTTAACTTTTCATTTTGGATTTCTGTTAATAGTGCTAAATTAGGTATTTTGTATATCTGAAAAGTGCAGCAGAACTGTAAAAATGCATCTTCTTAATCAGTAGTTTTTTTAACACTAAGTAACTTCTGCTTTTAGCTCGGGAGATTTGTGTACAAGAGTAAGGTGGCTGGCAGAGATGGAAGACAAAATTCATAAACTTGAGAAACGACTTGATCCATAATTGCTGAACAATTGTTACTGTCTCTCCTCCCAGTGATCCTACACTCAACGTTCTGCACAAACATTCTCAACTCCTCTTTAAAGTAAAAGTAACAGTTATAATCAACAGATTGTGCGATGATTCTAGATTTGCTGAATTATGTATTGGTGTTGTCCTATTTTATGGTAAATATGTTACCTTGAAATACGTTTTCAAACAAGTTAAATATAATATTCAAGTAATTATATCCTCATATTGGGTTAGCATATCCCTTATTAATTAGAATAGTCCCCGAATACAACCTTGACAAATATTTTAGCTCTGGAGCCTGTGAGCTCCCAAGCTATCATCAGCTCCACAAGTTTCTTAATTTACACCTGCTGAGATAGGATCAACAGACTCGGGTTTGGCTAAATGAAATTTGTTTGGATTACAGACTGACACTGCCTGCATATGGGTGTACACATCAGGACAAATAGACACCGCAGGTGGCCACTATTTAAATGAAGAACATTACAGAAAGTTGGCTGGGTAACAGAAAATAACAGAAAACAAATGAAGGTATACAAGACAAGCATTTACACTTACTGTATTTCAAATAATACAAAAGAAATTTTGCCAGCTTCAGAGTTAGGGTAAGTATTATAAAGCTCTTTAAAGATACAGTGTTATAATGAAATACATTGTGCCCAGGTGAGAATAGTTAACACATAGACCAAAGCTTTCAAAACTGACTGGCAATTTTATTTTAGTTGTATCAATTTAGTGCCTTACTTTCAAGAGACCAAGCATTTATTTTTGAGAAGAACTAATCAAATGCAGCTGAGAGTACTTTAATAGAAACTTTACCTCCTAATTTCTTATTAATAAGCTTTAACTTGAAGGTTAGTTTTCAGTGAAGATTTCTAGTTGAAAGTCTGCTATCCGTAGATTATTTATTTTTTTTATAATAATTTCCAGAAAAATAGTTTAACAATATGAAAAAAAAGAAAGAAAAAGAAAAAAGGCAAAAAAAAAAAAGGTTTTGTTTTTAAATGGAGACAGATATTGTAATATCCTAAAGAAATCCACGTTACATAAATCCTTGCTTATTTCTGCCAAGGCACCTGTGATAAAAAGAACTAAACTAATTCAATATGAAATATTTGAGTTGCACTTAAGGAAGCATACTCTTGATTTGCACTGTCTCCAAACTAAGTATTCAATTGCAATTGTCCATGTCAGATACTTGATTATCTCATTAGTTTTCTACTATGGATCAACTGCCCAGCTTGATTCAGAGAATTGCTCCCTGCTGCAATGTATTTAAATGAAATTGGCAACTAGGGACATAATATGGTAACCTGATGTCACGAGAGTTAAAATTTAAAAAATTACAGAGCTTTTAGTTGAGAAAACAACGAGTAAATCTTGAGGCAAGCTAATTACATGTTCTTCTATTTTCTCACTAGTTAGAACCTTCCTTCCTTGTTGGAGGTGCACACAGATTATCAGGTCTGTGTGTGCTTTTAGGATTAGCTGTGCTCATGGCAATACCATTGCCTTCAGGAGTCAGGAAGAGTTTGCACAGCCCAAGTACAGCTTTTCCATGTTCCTTTTCTCATGCACAAAATAGTACTCAGCCATTTGATTTCCAATGATTGCTGCCTGCACATCCACCTACAGCTATAATTATAGTTCACAGTACAGCTTACCAGATAAGGTGAGCATCTCCTGCTCTGACATGTAATAAACTGAATGAAATACAGTAAGTGACCTCAGTTTCTCAATCTATTCACTAAGCATGACTGACTATCAAAGTATTCACAGATACACGGCACTGCAGAGTAAAGAAAATGATGGACAGTTAACAGCAGTGGATTAGAACCATCACATTTATCCCTGTCATTCACAAATTATTTTTTTATATATAAAGAACTGCTACTGCAGTGATGCCACAACCACGAGGACATGCCCTCTTCCATTCAACATCTTGCATTTTACTAATAAGGTAACTCTACAAAACAATGAAAACAAACAGATGTAAGAAGTAATTCCTTTAAAAGGAACTACATAGTGGAAAACAACTATCAATACATTTTTCACATTAAAAAAAAATGTGAAAGATGCTTTTTAAATTATTTTTATACACAGAAAACTCTTGTGACACTTCACTTTGCTCTATAAAGGATTCAAAATCTCATTCCTCCTCTTTAATAACTACAAATTGAATATTATTTCCCTTTCACTATAAACCTCTGTCTGTCATCTACACTCACATTTCAGACATCTGTTATAGCTGGTCTCTTAACCACAAGCAAGGTACTCTTGCACTGTATATATACAGTATCTGGTATGGAGCCATTGCTTTGCTGTTCTCTATCACAATGCAGACAACAGTTTTCAAAACATTAGTCGTGTTATATAACTGAAATGTGAAATCCAAGCCAATTTTGTTTGGACAATTTCTCACTTGTTGCACTTGCTCAGTGATTGTATAAGATGAGCTTAATGGTCTTTTCCAACCTTAATGATTCTGTGATTAAAACTAAATCTTTACTTTTGACAAATTGTCACTCTAAGTTTGCAGAAAAGACTGTGCAGTAGATGAGTTTAGCTTTCTAACTACATATGATAGAGATAGGTGAATTTAGGCATGCTTTGAGGACAAGGTGTGGTCCTGAATGCATGAATCTTTAATTAAAATATTAATATCAAAATATTAATAATAATGTAAACACTATTATAACATGGAGTAATGGAAAGCATGTTACAAGATGAGTAGACAGTGATTAAACATCACACGGCTATCTCCGTGAAATAATATAGGAGCAACTTATCAAACTGATTTCCACCAAATTGTCTGTCATCACATGACCTACACAGCTCCTTCTCTACCACTAGCAAGGGCAGGTGCTCTTGGGAGGATGAGGAGCATCTTAGGCTAATGACAGCTGTTGGTGAATTAACAGCATTGAACTGCATCAGGTAAGGGTCAGGTTGAAGGTTAGGAAAAGGTTCTTCACCAGAGGGTGGTCAGGATATGGAACAGGTTCCACATGGCAGCAATCATGGTCCCAAGCTGACAGAGTTCAAGGGGTGTTTAGACAAGACTCTGTCATGTGGTCTCATTTTTGGGCAGTCTTGTGTGGAGCCAGAAGTTGGACTCAGTGATACTTAACAGGTTGCTTACAACTTGGAATATTTTCAATTCTGTCATATGTGGAAGATGGCTGAGAGGGCTGAGTACCTGCGATTAACCCTGGTGGAAGTGAAAGGGAAGGTGGTGGAGCTGTTTGATGTACAGCTGGGTGAGGAGAAAGCCTGCAAGCAGATGAAGGACAGGAGCTCCCTGTGAACATTTAGGCATCGTACCAAGCTGTATTAACTCCACATGCAGTCTCTTGTTAACTGTGCCTTCACTGCTGGACCCAGCAAAGGAAATACATGTAACAGAAATGGTGCATCTCTACATTTTGTGCCTGCTAAAACATTTCAAGATGACAGTCTTGAAACAGTATTTGGTCATACAATATTTCATTTTGCAATGCAATTGCCTTCACAACAATACAATTCTATTTGCATTGAAAAAAGCTAAGAAAGTACTTTCTAATTATACTTAATGTCAGAGGAAAATAAATTGAGATCATTCATTTTGTCTTATGGCCAAGCAGAACATTTGATCAGCACAGATCATTAAGAGCATGAAGAAAAAAAAATAAGAAGTATAGATACTGTATTTTATTTCACTCTGAAGGGAACCAGACTTGCAATTTCAGTTACCACATCTCAACTCCCCACAGAGGAAGAGCAGCTGCTCAAAGTGGTCTACATCATTTATAACCCATAGTATTGTTAGACACATGATTTGGTTCACACACCAGTGTAACTTCAAGACTATTCCCTTACTCATTTATTGTTACCAGTTATTATTTGCTTTATTACTTTATTAAACTGCATTTGTAGTATTTTAACAGAGATTCACCTGTTGCTCTCAGGCTCTTCCTCCAAATTACTAGGGCTATTTTTACTCCAGTTATCATTATAGTGTTTTCAGCCCTTGCCACATGGATAAAATTTATTAAATAAGTAAAATCTATATTCATTCAATTCACTCCTCAAAATATAACATAAAGTCACAGGACCACATAAGGATTTTGTCTAAAGCAATTTATATAGGTGAAGACATTCATAACTATCCTTAACTGTAATTTAACAATGGGATCGTATCTCTTCAAGAGAAAGTAACATACAACAACACCAGAGGTTCTGCTATCATTTAGATCTATCTATTGTTTCTCTCTAAAAGAACCAACCACTGACTGCTCACAAAGGAAATCAGATCTATTTAACTAAATTCATTCTTGGAACATCTTTTTGCTTTCTTTTATTATTCTCTAACTGCTTATAATGCAATGTTTGTTTTAATGCCTTTCATGTTATTAAAGTGAGGTCAAATAGCTTCAAACTCAACAGGTTAGGCTTTCTCTGAAGAAAAAAATACTGTTTGTCCTTTTGTATTCCAAGAATTGTGCTCCAAGATTGAAAAAATGTAAAACATGTCAAACTGTAAAATGTCATTACTTTCACCAAGTTACTTAGAGTTTTTCCACCAGTTCCAACAGCATGATATTTAGAAAATTTGAGATAATCCTTTTTAAAATCTCACTATACCCATCATTATAAGGCTATTAAATGCCTAATACAGACAGCAGCCAATTACATTCGCTTCTGCCTAGCCTTTTCTCTCAATTACTTTCTGTATTTCTGTGCTATTATTTTTTGCATTAGCAATCTTTTCTCACTGCTTTTTATTTGAGAACCTATAAATACAGCAGAGTCTCAGCAGACAGAGTTCTCATTCTTGCTAGAAGAAGGAAAACTTGTTTGGCAAACGTGCTTTCCAAGCTTTGACAATCAGAGTTAAAACTGACACTGTTTGCCTTCCTGCCATCAAGGATAGCGGAGGTAAACTTTGGAAATCAGTTTGTTTCTCTTCCATTAGAGTGAATCATGAGAGTTCCTGGAGGTTACAGATATTGGAAAAGACCTGTAATTCCTGTGTGCTACTGTAGTTCTATTTTAGGTAGCATGAAAATTCAAGTTAATGCGGTTTGTTTATATGAGACATCTCAATGCTTTTGTTGTTATTCATCACTTGGCACAAAGGGAAGCTTGGAGTATTTCCAAACAGTCCGCAGACGGGAGTAATTTCACATAACACTTGAGACAGCTGAAGAGGTAGCAGTAGCAGGGAGGAGTTTATCTAGCTCAGACACTGAGATTCACTTCCCTCAAGAACACTTTAGATCTATGACAAATTCAGTTCCAAAAGGAGCTATCTATATTGTACGAGCAAGCACATATTCCAGCCAAGAGCCAGTTGCTGCTTCACAAGGCTGCAGGTCTTCAGTACCTCCTGTGTCACTTCTGCTGGTCTGAAATAGCACACCTCAAATGACATTAGGCTCTTAAGTTTGGGTAATTAATTCATTTAATGAAGAATGCATTGAAAACCTCCAAAGAATATCTCAGAGGCAGGAGATGAGAACACAGTAAACAGGAAAGATTACAAGCTTTTCCAAAACTTAGAGACACACCATGGCCTCACTGCTGATGTAAATTCAAAGACTAATTTAAAGGTAATCTCCCTGGCACCCAGTTATAAAATGTTTGAAACACTGTTCAGTTATTACCACATTTTGACCCTTGGTGGAGGTAAAGATTCTCTAAATCATGAATAAAACTTAATATTTTAAGATTCTGAAGACAGAAAAAGCATCTGAAAAGATTAGTACATGCTACAATTTATGCTTGACTACAAAGTCACTTTGTTAAGCTTCTCTCTGTGAAACAGGAGTACAGTTTTGCACATGGGAAGATCCCTTTTGGATCTCTAACCTCAGTAAAACACAAGAACATTCAAATTGACAAAAGGGTGACGGGCTTAAAAGCTTCCCAAGTAACTTTTTGAAAATGCATTTATTTTGGTTACAGATCATCAGCAGCATCTAGATTCTAACAAACAAACAAACAGAAAAGAATTGCCACTAATGGCAGCAGCACTATGACAGAGGTGAGCAATAATCTTGCTATGATCACTGAAAACCATCAGGAAAGGCACATTGCTTGTTACTCACAACAACAGCTGGCAGGTACTGGATGGTGGAGTGAGCAATGCAGGAAACCGAGCAGTGAAAGCAACAGGTCTTCTCCAAGAAAAAGGAAACAGCTTAGTTGCCAGGGTGCTCACTAGAAGCTGCAAACAGTGTAGGTTACAGAGCAAGAGCCCAGGAAATTACTTAAATTCCATTTAAGGGAACGTTCTCATTTTATATGCACTGCCAGCCACACTTGTCAGCAGCAGACCACAACTAAAGGAGACTGTAACACAACGGAAAGTGCAGCAATGACAGCAGAGTAGCAAGGTCCTAGGCTGCAGCCAGTGAAGATCTGCT
This sequence comes from Oreortyx pictus, assembly GCA_036925125.1. NCBI lineage: Eukaryota > Metazoa > Chordata > Aves > Galliformes > Odontophoridae > Oreortyx > Oreortyx pictus. The sequence continues at coordinate 37,101,575 of JAUPFR010000003.1, forward strand.
CAAACACAACAGTCATGGGCACAGAAATAAAGGAAAAAACCTACTTACCTTTGGAATGCCTCAGGTATGCAGGGATCTCCGTCAAGATAACCTTTCCTCCACTGCCAACCCTTAAATGAGCACTCCACATGCACCTGAGCTCTCCTGGGTTTGCCCTGTCTGTCCACCAGCTGCTCCATCCCTGTTTCAAACCCTGACTTAGCATTTCCACTACTCAGTGCAGCCAATATTTTTTCCAATGTAAAGCAATAATATTGCAATGTTGTATAAAGTAAAAAGATGTATCATTAGTATGTAAATCCAAACAAAAACACAATAAACAAATTGATTCTGGATTAGGAAGAGCAGTCAGGTGTAAAAGATGTCCCCCTGCTGAAGTTTAGGACTGATGTAGCTATTTTCTTCAATACTTGGGTTATGTGCACACAGCAAGTTTTATGAAGGCCACCTGGGAACTGTAAAATAAAATTCATGTCCAAGGATGTGTGTTGTCGCCAGAGACATTATACAAATAGAGGAAACAGAGCAATTGTGTCAAGGCAGTCAGGCAACAGAACAAGTCTGAACGTGTCATCTGTGTTACAGCAGCAGGCAGCTCCTCGACAGCAGTAAGCCCCTACTGAATTAACTGTTAGTAGGAGGTCTGTTTTGGCAGCAATATGTAGTCATTCCAAATTAGCCTAGGTATACTGAGTGCTTCTATGAGGAGGGGCTGAGGGAGCTGAGACTGATCAACTGGAAAAGAGAATGCTCAGGGAGGTCTCATTAATGCATATGAAATGAAAGATGCTAAGAGGACAGAGCCAGGCTCTGTTCAGTGGTGCCCAGTGCCAGGACAAGAGGCAATGGGCACAAACTGTAACTCAGGAGGTTCCCTCTGAATGCCAGATAGCATTTCTGTGCTGCACAGGTGGCTGAGCACTGGCACAAGTTGGCCAGAAAAATCACAGAATAGCCCAAGCTAGAAGAGTCCCATAAGGATCGTTGCGTCCAACTCCTGGCTTACAGCAGCCATACATTTTCTTTTTCCTGCCTAACCTCTAGAAGAACCCTATTCAGCCAAGCAGTCCTTCTGCCCCACCTGCTTGACTTCCAACCTTTGGGAATTGCCTGTTCCCATGCTCTTAGGAGGTAGCACTTGAAGTGACCAGTACTGATGGATCCAATGCTTTCAAAGCCAGTTTTTCATGGGACCACAGTAACTAGCTCCCTGAGCAGCCTGAAATCTGCTCCCTCCAAATCCAAGGCTAAAGTTTTGGTGGCAGTTTTCCTTCTATCACCAAAGGCTTCGGAATCTCCTCCTTGGAGATCTTCAGCAGCTGCCTGGAAATGGGCCTGGGCCTGAGTGTTCTTGCTGGACTGGGACTTGGGCCTAATGGAACTAGAAGACCCTTCCAACCTCAACCATGCCGTGATTCCATAAATCCAGATGGCTCACCCTGGCTGGCAGAAGCACTGAAGTAGTTAAGAATGAAAGAATGTTTGTGCTCAGTTCATCCCCGAAGAGTTATAGGTGTCTGTCAAATGAAATAACACGGTGTCACATCAGATCACTTACATCCCACTAATGCCAGATTTATTCAGAAAACAAGAAAGTGGTCTGCTCTCTGCTTCTAAGCACAGATTACACACAGTGCAATATTTCATCAGTTCTAGAGGGAAGTGCTGTAAAAACCCAATCCTTCAGTGGTAGCTACTTCTCTGACTCCAGGACTCTCTCTGTCCTGGAAATCAGTTTAAATGTATAAAGATGAAGTAGGAGTTTTGAGAAACAAAGCCTATTTCTCCATATATTCCTACCAGAACGGACTACAAATAACTACATAAGCTCCCTTATCTAAATACACTAAAACACACTTTCATCTTAATAAATGCTCGCTTATTTTCCATGAGTTAAATAGTTCTCTACAGGTTTAACCAATTGAATACTCCATTCATTAAGAAAAGGCGCTTATAACAAACAGCTGTTGTATTCCAACTCAATGGTGAATTAAATCTGTTCCTTTTAAAGTGTGCTCAGCACATTGTGAATCAAAATTCTCACAACGATACTGATGTTTTTGTAATGCTACACTTTCTGACATCATACTCAGTTCAAAAGTATGAAAAATTGATACACTGCATTAGTCTGATGACAAAGCTGCTCCCTATTTCTCACAGAAAACACCTGAGGTTTTCCCTGTTGATTTTATGCAAGTGGCTGTACAAGGATATTTTGATAGAATATGCATGTAATTGTAGACTCACTCACAGTAACTGACAAAAGTGATAACTTTCAAAGCGTGAAAAAAAATTAAGATTACACAGCCTTACTGTGCTTCACACTCTTGTCCCATAAGTAATACCATTCTGTGTATTTGAAACCAGAATTTATATTGTATCAGTCAGTTTTGATACTGTATCTCACAGTATCCTTCTGGACAAAATGCCCATCATAGAGCTGGACATATATATATATATAGTGGAATGGGTGAACACTTTGCTGACAGGTTGGGCTCAAAGAATTATAGTTAGTGGGGTTATAATGCTGGTGTCCAGTCACTGCTGGAGTTCCAAAGGGCTCCATTTTAAAGCCAGCTCTCTTTTGTTTTTGTTAATGACTTGGATAGAGGATTTGAAGGTTTACTACCTCAGTTTGTGGACAGACCTGATTTAGGAGGAACATTTGACTCCCTTAAGGATAGAGAGGCCTTGCAGAGAGATCTTGATTAATTGGAAGGCTCAACAACCACCAACTGGATGAAGTTTAATGAGAGCAAATGCTGCACTCTGCACATGGGATGGTCCAGCCCCAGATATATGTACAGATTAAGGGATGAGAGGCTGGAAATAAGCCCATCTAGATGGGATGTGGGAGTTACGGTTCGCAGCAATTTGGACACGAGCCAGCAGTATGCCCTAGCAGCCAAAAAGTCAGATTGCAACCCTGGGTTGCACCAGGCCCAGCACTACAACCGAGCAAGGGAAAAGATTGTCCACCCTACTCTGTGCTGTATGGCCTCAACTCCAGCACTGGTCACAGTTTGGGTGCCACAACACAAGGGCATAAAACTATTAGAGAATGTCTAAAGGAGAGCTACAAAGATGGTGAAGGGTCTAGAAGGCAAGATGTGTGAGGAGCAGCTATGCTCCCTTGGTTTGTTCAGCCCAGAGCAGAGGGGATTGCTCATGGGGGCTGCAGCTCTCACAGGGAGCGGAGGGGCAGCGCTGAGCTCTGCTCTCTGCGACAGCGAGAGGGCCCGAGGGAACGGCACGGAGCTGTGTCAGGGGAGGGGCAGCTGGGGGTTAGGGACAGGGTCTGCATCACAGGGCGGTGGGCATGGAACAGGATGCCCAGTGGTCACATCACTGAGCTGCTGGAGTTCACACATAGGGTTTGATTTTGGATAGTTATGTAGAGCAAGGAGTTGGATGTGGTGATTCCTAAGGGGATATTGCAACTACGGATATACTATGATTCTGTGAATTCACAGACGTGGGTTTACCCTTCCAGTTAATTTGGACACCATTTTTACCCTCAAAAACACATTTTAATTTTCTTTATCTCTGTCCAACAGTGAACAAAATTTTGTTTTAAACAGGATGCACACAGGATAAATTCTGTCCCTAAACTGTAATAACAAGAAGCTTTAAAGTAAATCAGACACTGCAGAGTAACTCCACAATGCCTTGGAAGGAACCCAAGATTGCTGGTACCTAAATATATTCTCTGTGGGTAATGGAGCTGCCACCCTCGATGTGAACAATAACTATATTCCCCTGATAACTCTGTAGAATACCCCATGAAACAAGTTCTCTCTCTGATAAGGAAAAAGATGGAAACTTATTTTCTCCAAATTGTTGCTTATTAAAAACACAGAATATGCCAAAATCCTACCTTAAACAGCAACATGATGAAATTTGATTTTAATGAACACTGTTTCTAAAACCTACTTCAGCATTTGTCAATGTCAAATACATGAATTTATTCTGTATCAAAATGCAGCTATGATACATAGATGTATTATTTAGTAGTGAAAGGAGATGTACATAAAAATATAGTCTCAACACTTCAAGCGTTATTACGCTGCTTGTTATTGACAGTGTCACTGAAACACATTCTTGCAATGAATTCTGAAATATTCTGAAAACAGCTAGAAACAGAAAATTAAAACTGATTTCACTGCAAAATTCCTAGAGATGGCAGCAAGTTTTAGAACATTTTAGAACAATTGGTTTTAAATATATGAGTATCTCAAATTTTCTACACATGTAGTAAAGTGTTCTGTATCATTCCTGGTGCTCTTCAGTTTGAGATTTGTTTACTAAAGGCTCATGATTGATCTGTTTCATCTGTGTCAGATGATATGGCATAACTTTTGGGTGTTTCACTTTCTTTTTTTATTATTTTCAACCTTAGCCAATATTTAAGAGCTGCAACACTTCCAAATGGAAATGATACACAGAGTAAGATATAATAATGCTTTAATTATGTCTAAGGCAGACACCTTAAAACTACATTTAGCCTCAAAAAAAAAAAAATGTTAAAATGTACAATTGTTTTCCAGACAGAAAGCCTTCTGTGAACATTAAAACAACCCAGAGAAATCCCCTGTCTCTATGTAACCATGCACTCATTTAACTAAATATATTTTTAAATCACTAGAGTTAAGTGAAGGTGCTTATTCATAATTTACCTGACAAGAAGAATAAATTAATCATCATTTAGGACTATGCTAACAGATTGTTTTATTCCACTACTAGCCTAGGCTTATCTACTTCATGTTGAACCTGAATTCAAAAATCTGTTATCAGTTCTGATTAGTAATCATTCAACATACAGCCATTAGTGTCTTGGTTGCTAAAACACTTCATGTATTTCCCTCATCTAAGTATATCCATGTTCATTTAAGAATGGCTACACTAGGTAAATCAGAATTAAGAATGGCTAAAAAAGAAAAATTAGTAGTTTTAAGAATGTCTGCAAAGGGAAATTATGTAAACAAATCAAAGCAATGTGGTCTCTATAAAAAAAAGAAATAAAATAGGTAATAAAAATCAAAATTATTTGATATATATGATTAAAGTGTTTAAGATCATCCATACCCACATTTCCAATTGACTGGACTGAAAATACGGTGTCTTGAAAACAGGATGACCCTTCTTTTATTCCAACAGAAGAAAACATAACCCCTTTAAAAATTCCAGAGATCTGCTCCAGTGACCAGAGTTCCTTCGGGACAGACAGAACCACCAGACACTGGCATGTACAATACACACAGGTGGATGCCCTCATTGTGCAGCAGCACCAGCAAGGAGTGGATTATGCCTGTGTAGGATTTTCTGGAAAATACCCATGTTATCCTTGCAAGTTAAATTACACTGCAGTTCCTAAATCAGTGTTCATCTCTGGGAAATAGCCCAGTGCATGATTGTTATACTCAGCTGATGCTGAACATGATACAGACACTGGTGCCTTCAGACTTTCCGTTTCAAGAACACAGTCAGTTGTTTACAGCATCAGCAAGAACATTTGTGGTCATATCTCAAATAGCTGGCTCTAGTGATTACAGAAGATTCCGATAAAACTCATTATGCACTTCTGAAAATGAAATGAGTTCTTTCAAATATACTGAATTATCCTAAAAACATTTGCAATTTAATATTTAGTCCAGGGTAGGCATCAGTTCAGTGTCGGTAGTGTGACATGCGTTGTCCTCTGTGAAACTCTAAAACAGAACCTATAAAAACAAAAACATGTGAAGCACGACTGGGCCACAAAATGTGAAGCAGGATGGCAAGAGAAAAAAAACTGTCATAGAACTACCACCCAGCACAGCAAGAGGAGAGAGAACAGAAGAGATGAAGGGGTGCCGTGCAGTAGGAAGGAGGGCATGGGTAGGGCAGGAACAGAAAAAGGATTTCACTGAGAAGGAGGGATACAGGCAGAGAGTGGGAACTACCAGCAGGAAGGAATAAAAAATAATTAATCATTAAAGCAATTACAGAAATGGACAGCATACAGGCAGAATTCAGACAAAGGGACAAAGCTTGGATGCTGAAGAATGGAAAGAGAACATACAAACCCAGCAGGAAAGTTAGGGATGTTAAACAAAAGGAAGAAAGCAAATGTGAGCAACAAAAGGAACATCATCCAGGCAAAGAGCACAGTAGAAAGAAACTACAGCAAAAGCAAAGACACTGAAGTAACAGCTTCCCTGTGTAGATAGGAATCATACCCACATCCCCAGTTGTCCTCAACTTTTAACTCAAAGACCTACTGACAGCGTTTGTTTCTTAATCCTCACCTTGTCTCAGGCCAAACATCGGCTCATATAACAGGATGGGATACGTGCTGTGTTTGATGAGGCATTCCTCATGTTCTGTTTCATTTAATGCAGGTGATGAACAAAGTTCTAGGAAAAAACAGTATTAGAAGGCACACAGCAAACGAAGAAGGAAGTGGCAACACAAGAGGTCAAAGGAGGCAAAAAAAAAAAAAGTGGTCACCTGGAGGTTAAGGCAATTTAATGATACCCTGGACAACTGCATTTTGCATTTACTACAACTGAAGTTCTACAAAATCACAGCAACTTCAGGTGAGTTTTTCAGTTTCACACAGAAGCAGTTAGAAGATCACTTACAGCACTGAAAACCAAACTCCACTGGAGTGGATATAACCAGGATTTCCTCTGAACTACATAAAATAACTTTGCCCAAGTAAAACGCTCTCTGCTCAAGTACACAGCTACGAGATTATTTGAAAATAATTCAACTGATGCTTTGTACACTATAGGTGTTCAGCAAATGGCCATTACAGATCAAAGCTACTATAACTTTTACAAAACTGAGCATGGACAACATAACTGAAGTCTTGGTTGGACTTCTTTAATCACAACTCAGCAGTCTAAGAATCTAGTGCAAGTAATTCTATCTAATACTATTTATTATGCATGTCACTGATAACACTTTTCAAGTGTCATTTACGAATTAATGTCTCTGACACTCTCAGAAGTTAACACCAGTTGGCCCTGGTCAGAATCTTCCAACAGGAAGCAGCACTAGAAGCATCAGGGATGCTTTCTGCATAAGCAGACACAATGCAAGGGGGGCATAGCTCCGTTCTTACACTGGCAAAAAAAAAAAAAAGTCACAGGGCAGAACAGATGAACACAGTGAAACAGCACTTGCCTTAATAAATAATGGATACCAGCAGTTGAGTGAGAGCAACTGAGAGGAGCTAGTGGGCATTCTGTCACCCTACCAGAGGATGTCTGGACCCCAGCAGACAGAACCTTAACTTAATCAGGGATAGGTGGTAGAAAGAAAGAGCACATGTAAAAAACAGTATTGTCATTTGTTTAAACAGTTGGTTTAAACAGAAAACACTACGTAAAAGAAAATCACGATAAAGTCTGCAGGTATCCACACTGGATCAGTTCCTTTAAAAGCAGCATCTCAAATTTACATAGTTCTTTCTGCCACAGACAATAAATCTCGGGAGAGGAAGCTTCCCCCAGTGCATTTAATAGCAATCACAAATTCTAGTGGGCAATTACAAAACAGAAATCAAACAAACAAAATCATCAGAGGACCACAACTCAGTACAGTCGCATACTGTCTGACTCAAAAAGAGATGTCGGCACAGCTCCAACTGCAAGGTGCCGGAGCAGCTAAACCAGAAACGAATGTCTTCGGTGAGATCATTACGGCAACAAAGTGCCACTCGGCACTTGCAATCCCCTCACTCCATCTCAGGTCATGACAGCTTTTATTGCCACTGCACCTCCCTAAAAGGCCATAGGACCAAGAAGAATGACAGAAATAGCTGTACAGCCTAAAGTACAAAAGAAAACTTTATATATAAATAGAGTACAGTTAAAATCAGCGGATAAAACCGTGCAGACAGCAGCAGCACACATACAGCAAGGAAGATGCTAACTTCGGGCACGGATGACGACTGGAGAGTTACCGCGCAGGCACATCAGCGCAAGACCAGCCGGAAACAAGGCTTTCTATCAGTTCCGTAACGGTACTTCCATCCCAGCGGGCACTGCAAAAACGTCCCGAGTCCAATAAGTTAGTTAAATAGGAGCGAGGGGTCCCGGCGCCGCTGCCGCAGCCGTCAGCCGTCGGCGTAGCCGCAGTAGTAGACGGCGCTGCTGGCGTCCGACACGACGGCGGACAGCGGCCCCGCGGCCTCGGGCGACGCCAGCCCGGCCACGTCGTGGGCCGCGAAGGGCGGCCCCAGCTCGGCCTTGCAGGCGAAGCGCAGGTACTGCTCGAACTCGCTGCGGTCCACGTCGCCCAGCAGCTCCTCGTGCGGCAAGTGCTCCAGCGGCTCCCGGCACGCCGCGGCCTCGGGCGGCGGGGACGGCTGCGCGCCCAGCGCCAGAGCCACGGGCACGGCGGCGGGAGCGGACGGCGGCGGGCCGCGGCCCGGGCACGGCTGCCCGTAGTAGTGCGGCGGCGGCGGCACCGGGCAGCCCAGCAGCCCCTGCAGCGCGCCGCTCGGCCCCAGCTCGCCGGCAGCGGGGTGCGGGTGCGGGTGCCGCCGCAGCGTCGCCCCCGCGGGGCTCTCGCCCGCGCCCAGCGCCGAGAAGTCCCCCGCCGCCGCGGGGCCGTAGCCGCCGTAGGGCCCCGGCGCGCACTCCTCGGGCGGCCCCGGCGCGAAGAAGGGCGCCTCGCCGTGCGCCGCGTCCAGCGGGGACGGGTCCGGCGTGGGCAGCCCGAAGCCGTCGAAGGCGGCGCCCAGCGGAGCGCAGTCCCGGTAGCGCCCCGGCCCCGCCGCGTAGCCCCGCTCCGCGTAGGGCAGCGCCAGGCCCTCGGCGCACGTCCCGACGCCGCCTCCGTCGGGGCCGAGCGCGGACGCCGCCGCCGCCGCCGCCGCCGCCGCCGCCTCGGCCGGGCCGTGCCGCACGAAGCCGCTCTCCGCCCGCTTCAGGCGCTTCACCTGCTTCCGCCGCCGCGGCCGGTACTTGTAGTTGGGGTGGTCCTGCATGTGCTGCACCCGCAGCCGCTCCGCCTCCTCCACGAACGGCCGCTTCTCCGGCAGCGACAGCGCCTTCCACGATTTACCTGCGCGCACAGCACCGTCACCGCGGCCGCCCCGGACCCGGACCCGGACCCCGACCCCGACCCGGACCCGGACCCCGCGCCCTCCCCCGGCTCCCGGCGCTCACCCAGCATCTTGCTGAGCTCGGCGTTGTGCAGGTCCGGGTTCTGCTGCGCCAGCCGCTTGCGCTCGTCCTTGGCCCACACCATGAACGCGTTCATGGGCCGCCGGATCCGCGCCTCGCCCTTGCCGCGCCCGCCCGGCGCCCCCGCCTCGCCCTTCGCCTTGGCCTCGCCCGGCGGGCTCAGCGTCTCCGCCCAGGGGCACGGGCCCAGGGCCGGCATCATGGCGGGCAGCGCGCCCCGGCCCTGCGCCTGCTCCTCGCTGCTGGCGTAGCCCGCATCGGGGCTGCTCATCGCGGGGCGCGCGGGCCCCGACGGCTGCGGGCGGACGGACCGACGGACGGACGGACGGGCGCGCCTCTCGCCGCCCGCCTCTATTTGAGCAGCGGCGCGGCCAATGGGGCCGCGGGGGCGGGCGCGGCTCGGGGCGCTGCCGGCGGTTCCGCGGGGCGGCCCCGGGGCTCCCACCCGCACCTGAGCCGCTGTGCGGGGCCGGCTCCCGCCCGAGCCCGCCTCCCGCAGCCCGTGCCGGGGATGCCGCTGTGTGGGGCGAGGGTCGGTGCGGAACGGGTGAGCACCGTCCTGAGCCGCAGAAAACACATCAGCTCTGTGATTCTGCCCTCTCGTAGTTCGTACTGATCGAGCGCATCTTAAAGCGAACTCTCAAAGCCGCGCTGCACAGACCTGGGGGGTTACGTCCGGGATATGGGGACACAGGTACAGGGAAACAGGGAGGCTGGCTCTCCTCGGGACCCCGGGCCGGCCTCGCTGAGGCTGGTCAGCTGGGAGCTGCTTCGGGACAGGGAAGAGAGCAGGCACGGCCGCCCTATGGGGGTTGATACCTACATGTACAGAGGCACAGGGTTCATTTGGGATTGGTGGCGATCACCCAAAGTGGCGATGGGTTTCTCCCTGTTTCACAATCCCCGATGTTTATTTAACACAGGGTATTCACTACCAGGAGGTGCTCAAACATACCAACAGCGTTAGAGTGATCTGCTCCTAGACCAGCTGAAGTGATTTTCCTCCACAAGCTCGTGGATAGGGTGAAGAGGAAAGTGAATTTGGGGGTTGTGATGGATGGCGACTGGACATGAGCCAGCAGTGTGTCCTCACAGCCTGAAAAGCCAACTGTATCCTGGTCTGCATTCAAAGTAGTGAGGCCAGCAGGTCGAGGGAGGTGACCCTGCCCCTCTGCTCTGAGCTGGTGAGGCCTCACCTGGAATACTGCACCCAGATATGGAGCCCTCAGTACTGGAGAGATGTGGACCTGCTGGAGTATGTCCAGAGGAGGGCCAGAAAAATGATGTAAGGGATGGAACGCTCCCTCCAAGGACAGGCTGAGAGAGCTGGGGTTGTTTAGCCTGGAGAAGAGAAGGCTCTGGGAGAGCTGCTAGTGGCCTGTCAGAATATCTAAAGGGAGGCTATAAGAAAGAAGGGGACAGACTCTTTGTCGGGGTCTGTGGTGACAGGACAAGGGGAAACGGTTTCAAAAGGAAAGAGGGGAGATTTAGACTGATAAAGGAAGAAGTTGTTTCATGAGGCGCTGGAACAGGTCGCCCAGAAAGGTGGTGGATGCTCCATCCCTGGTGACACTGAAAGTCAGGCTGGATGGGACTCTGAGCAACCTGCCATAGCTGCACACATCCCTGTTCATTGCAGGGGAGTTGGACTAGCTGACTTCTAAGCCTCCCTTCCAACTCATATGATTCTGTGAGTCTCTGGATTTAACCAAACTCCGTAGGTTAAAACTGGGTAAGAAAACTGACACTCAGCCACTGCCCAAACACTGTTGATATCCCAGGAACCATCCGAATACCGCTGTGTGTGCAGGGTCACAAAGAACCACAGACAGGTGACCTAAGGCTGCCCGTGTTCGTGTGATGAGTGCCACTTATGCCACACACACGTGGGAGCCTCAAGGGAACGCCCGGTGGGGCCACATGGAGAGTAGCGCTGGGACGGAGCTCTGCAGCCAGAACGGGTAGGTAGGGAAGGAAGGGAGGGCCTCTGGCAGGTGGAACGCGCTGTGACCGGTGACTCACGAGCAGCGTGTAGGTGACACTGCATTCTACCAGCGGGGCTGAGACTCGGGAGGCTCAGCAACGCCGGCCAGCTTGCGCCTGGCCGTGTGTATTTCCCAGTGGCAGAGGTAACTCAATCTGAAGCCAAGGTCGCTTGGTTACAGGAATTACTTTAGGGAAGTTAAAAGTGAGGGTTCTTGAAAAGCTCTTCCTGCTGTGCTGCTGCGGAGGATCAGCAGCATCCCCGCAGAGCCACCTCCCCGCCACCGTAGGCTTCAGTGAGGTCAGAACGGTGGCAGCCGTGACAGAAACCCACCGCTAAACGATCAGACCATCACCTGGGGAAGCAGGGGGAGAGGATGCAACATCCGAGCACCGAACACTGTGAGTACAGCCGGAGGAGAACAACGGGAAGGAGCGCCTGCAGCCTGTGCCAGAGCCACGCCATCTCTGCGGGGACACTCATAGGAGCGGCGCAAAGAGCCGCGGGGATCAATGGCAGTGGGCGATCGCACGACGCCGGGGTGAGGGGCGGTTTTATTATTTGTCCCTTTATTTAAAAAAGTGCAAAATTACTCTGTACACGACCAACATATAAAAACCCGCAATCTGTACAACGCTACAAAACCATCCCGATCTCCTCCAGGATCTCGGCCATGAATGACATTCCCGCTGCGTGCCACGCTGGGGACCCGCGGTACAAACGCTGCAGCCCGCGGAGGGAAGGGCACGACGACCCCGGCATTGCCCGGAACGCATCGCGACCGCGGCACCGACTGAACCTCGAGCCAGTCCCGGTCCCAGGCAGTCCTCAGCATCCAAATAAATTACTTAAATAGGAGCGAGGGGTCCCGGCGCCGCTGCCGCAGCCGTCAGCCGTCGGCGTAGCCGCAGTAGTAGACGGCGCTGCTGGCGTCCGACACGACGGCGGACAGCGGCCCCGCGGCCTCGGGCGACGCCAGCCCGGCCACGTCGTGGGCCGCGAAGGGCGGCCCCAGCTCGGCCTTGCAGGCGAAGCGCAGGTACTGCTCGAACTCGCTGCGGTCCACGTCGCCCAGCAGCTCCTCGTGCGGCAAGTGCTCCAGCGGCTCCCGGCACGCCGCGGCCTCGGGCGGCGGGGACGGCTGCGCGCCCAGCGCCAGAGCCACGGGCACGGCGGCGGGAGCGGACGGCGGCGGGCCGCGGCCCGGGCACGGCTGCCCGTAGTAGTGCGGCGGCGGCGGCACCGGGCAGCCCAGCAGCCCCTGCAGCGCGCCGCTCGGCCCCAGCTCGCCGGCAGCGGGGTGCGGGTGCGGGTGCCGCCGCAGCGTCGCCCCCGCGGGGCTCTCGCCCGCGCCCAGCGCCGAGAAGTCCCCCGCCGCCGCGGGGCCGTAGCCGCCGTAGGGCCCCGGCGCGCACTCCTCGGGCGGCCCCGGCGCGAAGAAGGGCGCCTCGCCGTGCGCCGCGTCCAGCGGGGACGGGTCCGGCGTGGGCAGCCCGAAGCCGTCGAAGGCGGCGCCCAGCGGAGCGCAGTCCCGGTAGCGCCCCGGCCCCGCCGCGTAGCCCCGCTCCGCGTAGGGCAGCGCCAGGCCCTCGGCGCACGTCCCGACGCCGCCTCCGTCGGGGCCGAGCGCGGACGCCGCCGCCGCCGCCGCCGCCGCCGCCGCCTCGGCCGGGCCGTGCCGCACGAAGCCGCTCTCCGCCCGCTTCAGGCGCTTCACCTGCTTCCGCCGCCGCGGCCGGTACTTGTAGTTGGGGTGGTCCTGCATGTGCTGCACCCGCAGCCGCTCCGCCTCCTCCACGAACGGCCGCTTCTCCGGCAGCGACAGCGCCTTCCACGATTTACCTGCGCGCACAGCACCGTCACCGCGGCCGCCCCGGACCCGGACCCGGACCCCGACCCCGACCCGGACCCGGACCCCGCGCCCTCCCCCGGCTCCCGGCGCTCACCCAGCATCTTGCTGAGCTCGGCGTTGTGCAGGTCCGGGTTCTGCTGCGCCAGCCGCTTGCGCTCGTCCTTGGCCCACACCATGAACGCGTTCATGGGCCGCCGGATCCGCGCCTCGCCCTTGCCGCGCCCGCCCGGCGCCCCCGCCTCGCCCTTCGCCTTGGCCTCGCCCGGCGGGCTCAGCGTCTCCGCCCAGGGGCACGGGCCCAGGGCCGGCATCATGGCGGGCAGCGCGCCCCGGCCCTGCGCCTGCTCCTCGCTGCTGGCGTAGCCCGCATCGGGGCTGCTCATCGCGGGGCGCGCGGGCCCCGACGGCTGCGGGCGGACGGACCGACGGACGGACGGACGGGCGCGCCTCTCGCCGCCCGCCTCTATTTGAGCAGCGGCGCGGCCAATGGGGCCGCGGGGGCGGGCGCGGCTCGGGGCGCTGCCGGCGGTTCCGCGGGGCGGCCCCGGGGCTCCCACCCGCACCTGAGCCGCTGTGCGGGGCCGGCTCCGGCCGCTCCGCCCATTGGGACGGAGGGGGGAGGCCGCGGGCAGCCATCGGCGCGGTGATAATGGAGCAGTGCCGTTCGGGGCCCCACGGCCGCTGAAAGCGCAGTGATACGGCATAGGTGGCAGGGACAGAGCGTTTCTAAGTGCGTCTCGCAGCCCGTGGCACCACGGGTCTGTGTTGTAGGCACACTTAGAAGCCGGTTTTGTAGGAATTAACCAAACCCTCATCAGCCTTCAAGTGAAGACCGAAGCTGTATTTGGATAAGGGCACCCTCTTTGGTTACATAAGCCAGCACTGCAAGGATTCTCGCTGAAATGAAGCTGAAGAATGCACCATTGCCTTTAACTCGTTCGAACATCGCCAGTTCCTCACTCAGGCAGCTTAAAACCCGGTGCCCTGCACCCTCCGGCCCCGTGCGTGTCTTATAAATGATGTAAACTTAGCGATAGCGAGCAAGGCGAGATGCCGTCATCGGGGAGTCACTTCGAGGCATTTTGCGTCGGCTTTCCCTTCTCCCTGGTGCTGCTCGGTTCCACAGCAGCGAACGACTCCCCGAGCTCTGTCACCCCGGCGTAGCCCTCCTGCAGGGGCCGAACCGCTATCTAAGGAGGGGCACCTCCCCAAACCCAGCCAGGAGCTGAGGGTTCGTTTATCCCCGGTTCGCCCACATCCCTGCGTCTTCCTCCGACCAGATACAGCAGCGGGGTCAGCAACGTTGTTCATCCCTGCACGTGTGTGCACCGATCGCATCCTAATACGCAATACCGCTATCGCTGCGATGGCAACAGTGTAATTAATTGTAAAAGAAATTCAGCGGGGTATTCCGCCTGCAGAGCCCAACCCCCGCGTGTATCTCTACATATCATGGTGATCTCTTTGTGCTATAGATATCAGTAACCATAGGGTTGGTGGTGGGACCCAGGAGCTCGCTGCCGTCGGGGCGCGGTGTCGGGCGTTTTTCTGAGGTTAAGCAGGAAACGTGAGGTGATAAAGTGAGCTGCCGGCTTTGAGCGAGTTGTGCGGAGCGCTCCTCCAGCTCAGTGAGCGTGGATCAAAGCACGCCAGGTGCGCTCTGAACACAACCGAGCCCAGCTTCGTGCAGGAGCGCTGCCAGCTCGGGACCTTTCCGTTGCTCCACAGCTAGTTTTTCTTTTTTCTCGCGCTCCGCTTTCAGCGTCGAGGTGCTTTCGAGACCAATTCACCACTCCCCGAGCAGCAAGGCCCTGCATCGCTTTCCCGAGCGCTCCTGGCGCTCCAGACCCCCCCGCAGCCCCGAGGCGAGCCCCCCTCGCACTATTCTCGATGACCTTTTAAACCCGCCCGAGCGCTGCGCGGGGATCCTCCGCCGAGAGCCGCGCTTCTATTTCGGGGCCCTCACGGAGCGCTCCGTTATCAGAGCCGACCACAAATGCCACATGAAAAGCAGCAAACATCCGGAGGGTTTCCTGCGAACCGAGCCTTTCTCAAGGCAGAGGCCTATTTTTTTTTTTTTTTTTTTTAACGCTTACTTAAAGGCAACGCGCTTTGCCTCCTTTAGGCAGTCCCAAACCGTCTGCAGTAAGCGCGGTGCAAAGATATCGCCCCGAATAAAGGATCTTGGCGTTGGGAAAGTGCGCGGAGCTCGGGGTTGCTCACCCTACGGACGCTGTACTGCTGAAGGGATACAGTAAAATTAAAAGAAACATATACGCGTTAAACATATGCAACACGCGTATATACGAATACATCAGTGCTTCCGAACTCTAACATCTCGAAACAACGTTAACTGCTTTCCACGCAAATCACAGCCCCCGCAGCATCTAAAAGGCGCCCGGTCCCGCCGCACACCGAGCTGCTCCGAGCCCTCCGCCCCGCCGCACGCAGCGCCGAGCCGCCCCGGCCTCACGCGGACCCCGCCAGGCTCCCGGCAACGCGGCTGTGAGGGATCCCGGCCGCAGGTATGAGGGCTCTGCTGCACCCGGGCTGCTCCGAGCTCCCGGGAAAGGGTTAACCCCCGGCCCGGGGTTTGCTGGCGCTGCTCCGGGCGGCCGTGCCGCCTTCCTGACCAGGGGAGAGGGCATCCATCAAAGGCGTGGGAAGGGCGCGGGGAGCAGGGCGGGAAGGCGGGCTCCGGCTGGGTAGCGCGTGGGGTTACAGGAACCCTAACGATGCCAACGGGAGCCTGGAAATGGCACTTTCTCAATATTAGTAACAGCGTAAGCGTAGCCGCTTATTTTGTATGAAGGTTAATTCCCCATCGCGAAGATCGCCGAGATCACAAAGCGGTTGTTTTTCTCAGCGAAATTAAAATAGGTGGAAACTGCACCAGGAGCTGTCACTACGGCTTGTGTGCCCTTCCGTTCGAGGCTGAGCTGCACAGGACCAAGCGCAGAGCCGTGCCTAGGGCAGGGCAGAGCTCCCCACGCCTGCATTTCCAAGAACACAAATCCTGTCCGTTTTTATATTGAAGTACACACAAGCAATTAAAAAAAAAAAAAAAAGTTTATACAATGCCGGAGCCACTCCAAAAGATCAGGCATCTGAACTGAACTAAACAATTCGAGCCAGCCCATTTATATTTGCACTGGTTTTATGTCAGAGGAGCCGTGACAAATCTGTACTGGTGCAAGGTACGGAGAAGCTAGGTAGATGCTAAAGTCACAGCTTTGCAAAGGACATTCCTCTAGCCATACAACCAAAGCCGACCCCAGAAACTGTGGGGTGAAATTTATTTCCTCTTTGCCACCACTCAGCTCCCGGACTATGCTTACTAAGGCCAGAATGAAAGAACAAATAAAATATACTCTAGAAGGTGGGCTCCACACTGACATATTGCTTTCCTTAGTAGGCAGCAAAGTCTCACAGCATTCTGCAGGTGCAAAGAGCGTTGAACCTAACCCCCCAAAATCACTATGTTATAAAGATGTGAAACTTGCTGAGGGTGAAATTGGGCAGTTAATGTCCCCTCACACCAACTACTTCTCATGGGCTGGGATTTTAGCATATGTAAGTAGCCCTACTGCCAGCAGCTCAGCAGAAGTACATTAGTGCCACTAACAAAATTATGAAACGACAGTGACAGTTCTGATTTCAGCAGCTTGCTGTCTGCAGTTCTGATCAGTCAGCAGTGATGGACAAGCTCAGAAAGAAATTAAGGACATATTAGACCTTCAAAGACACTAAAGCCAAATAAAATTTTTTTGTTCCTAGCAAAGGATATATTTATTAAAAACAAAACACAAACAAACCATCTCTCACTTTTCATTGCTTTGGTACTATTAAGAATATCTTTTCTTTACATAATCAAAAGGGGCATTCTTTGTACCTAAGACATTAGAGCATAAACCTTGATGCTGTTTTTGCAAAACAAAACATTAAATTGTTAAAGGTTGCAATCTTAAAATTTGCCCCGTGATAATGGTCCCAATTTTCTCTTTTTTTTTTTTTTCTTTGCAGTTACGTCCAATAATTAAGTGCACTGTGGCTCCTGATTTCTGACATTCGCATTCATGGTTAAGCTATGAAAAGAAATGAAATCAGGCAGATGGAAGGTTTTGGTTACTGATAGCTGCAGGTGTTTAGATCTACGATGTTTAACATTCCTGATTATTAGTAAGAGATAAAAAGAAACTTATTTTTAGCTCATTGATTAATATTCCACTTGCAACTTCACCAAAGCATCACTGAAAGCTGCAGCCCGTAGGAATAAGCTGCCTTCCTTCCAGATACAAAGCAGTCAATGTGATCATCTTTTAACAATTACTATTCACCAAATGTGTCACGGGTTTGGTGCTCCCAGTTTCATCTACTTGCTTTACTGGGCACAACTACATTTCTCTGCCTTGAATGCATTACTGTCCAGTGCTCTGAAATCTCTGCCTTACACTGAGCCATGAGAGAGAACGGAACTCAACCCCTCATCAGATCACAGATGCCATGGCTAGCAACTACACTGGAAAAAAAATGCCTTACTAAGTCAAGTAATTCAGGTGGGGGTTTTTGATCCAGTCATTATTACTTGGCCTTGAGATATGTTTAGAATTATCTAGTCATGCTTCAGCATTCACAGCTGTTTTATTTGCCTGGACAATTTCTGTTTGAATAAAACCTAGGAACCGAAAGTCCCCTTTCCTCCTCCTTTGTCCCCTTCACATGGCTGTTTTTTATCTCCACAACACCCTTTGAAGGCTATTTACTGAAAGGATGAGAGACCGGTTATCACAGAGAACTGAAAACTTTAAAAAGAAAGCAGGAATTTCAATAAACCCACTCTGGAGTTAGATCAAGAACTAGAGATTCTCACTCCTACCGCAAACAACCTGCAAGATCTAAGACAGTTTCTCCCCATCTCTCACCAGGTTCCCAGTTCCATTAAGACAGATGCCTGTTTAACCAGGCTGTGGATGTAAACATTGGGAGAATATTCAATTTACAAACCTTGCCTCAATGACAAATTCAATGATAAACAACATTTATAGTGTTAAGAATCAGGTCATATCTTGAGGAGAGTGCTTATGTAGTACCTCATATACCATTTAGACATCCCTCAACAACTAAAGTCAGCAGAGATTTGACTTAATGAAGCAAGGAAGATGACTATGAAGCTTTAAATTCCAACATTAGATGTGTATAAATGCACATTTTACAAAAGCAAAGTGTTTGTGTCTTTCAGTTCCGACTAGCAGCCTACAAAACAAAGGCAATAAATCCCTCAGCATTGAATAAACTGAAAAATGACCAAGAAATATTAACCAACTACATCAACAATTTACAGAGGCTACAGTTAGGACTGAAGCAATACAAAGTTATCTTAAATACCTGCAATACCTAAATTTTCATAGGAATCTATTGCCTGTAGTCTGTCTCCCAGTTAGCAAAGCAAGGCTCACTAGTGCAAAACGTTGCCCACTTTGCAAAATAAAGCAACAATTGCTGGCGTTTGCCAGCGACACTTTATATGTGGGCATTTGAGTACTATGACAGTGCAGATAGAAGGGTTTGAGATTGCCTTGGTTAGGATCACAGGCAAGTGGTTCAGTTGACAAGCACTCAACCACTCACCAGAGGGAGCCCATTTTCCCCAAAAGTCAACCCTTGTAGTATGACCAACCTGCTGCCCGGCGAGCTTCCATACAACTTATCCAAAACCTCCGTGCCAACTGAGGCAGCCACGCAGATGAACCGTGAAGAGGAAAGGACAGAACCACACAGCTGCTTGATTAATAGTTTTTGCAGCATGAGAGGCACTTTAATGAAGAAGCTGCTATGTCTGTCTTTCAAGTGGAACATTTCTCATGGAAACTATCCTTGTATCTGCAGCATCTGAAGACAAACGTTTTATGTTCTCCCTTCTGTGTACTGTTTGTGATATTTTATTTGTAATATATTCCCACTGAATATAGAAAAAAAAAAAAGGTATTCAGAAAAAGGACACCTTTCACTTCATATTCCCTCAAGAGGAAGAAGCAACTCTCCACTGTACCAACAGTTCATATACATTCTTTAAAGTCAAACTGAAGAACTATACACGATTACCTGCAGCTGCATGCCTCCTGGTAACCCCCTCCCCCCCTCCCCCCCCCCCCCCCCCCACACACACACTTCTATATTTTAAGATGTTGTAAAGTTACCACCTTTGCTTTGTCTTCTGTAGTCTCCACTCTGTTTTTTCAGCATTTTTCTTTTTAGCCAGAAGTCAGTAGATGCCAGAGCATAGACCTGAAATACTGATAAGTAAAAGCCAAGGTGCACTGATTATCTTCTTTCCATTAAAAATGAGACAAATGTAAAGATGCAATCAATTTTTACTGATTGGGTGGAAGGATTTTTAAATTTTCAGGTTTGCTAGTGGACAGATGCATTTAACAGCAAACTCCAAGAACTGAGGTCCTAGGCACCCTGTTCTGGGTGTCCTAGTTTGGTCAGTGGTTAGAGCAGATGGACCCAGGGGTGCCCACCAACTGCATTCTGAATGCTCTGATTCTTGATCCAGTAAGTAGTACATAAAGGTGGAATTTATAAGAGTACAAGTGATTTCAAACTAATTCTTGGGGGTTTTGTTACAGTCTATGACTTCAGAAGCTGTATGAAATGCAATCAACTCATTTTTATTTCAGTATGTGATTACAGAACTAATATATATATATATATTTATTTATATATCAACTGCCTTTGGAAGGAGTCCTTGTTCCTGGAGATTTGCTGATCAATCAGCTTTCCCTAACTAGACATCAAACCTTACAACAGCAGTGACAAGCCACTAGCCTATCGCTGTGCTTTACAGGAGCACTGAATTCATTTGAAGATAAAGTTATTTAGTTACTAAATTACATACAGGCACAAGTATGGAATGTGGAGAATCCCTTTGACAGATGTGTGCATGGTTTGCATTTGTGTCTCAAAGAGCTCTTATTATCAAGCACACAAAATGCTGAAACACTCAAAGGTTAATTTTTTCCACTGAGCAGCTACGTGACAGAACATTTGACCATTATGCTTATTGACTTCATGCCCCTGTTCACAAACCACAGTGTTCTATGTCATTGGCTCAGCCTGAAATTTCACTTTTCAAAATTTCCTTAAACTCAAAGCAACCACTGCTGCTACCTGTAAGTGATTAGTAAATATGCCCTATCATTTTCTCCTTCAAAGGGAAAATCTCTCTATATATAGTGAAGCTATTTTTTCCTTTACTAGAGTTCCAATAAAACACATTTTAAATATCCGCATTCGAAAACTGGTGAATTGTGATACACATTCAGATGCTGTTGCAGCAGAAGCACAGCCCTTGCAGAAATACTTAGCCAGCTTGTGAGGTGTACACTCACACAAGGCTGATTTCACTGGATTAAGTCCACAGGGAGGAGGAGAGGCGTACAGCACTCACTTCTCACCACACTAGAATGAAAAGCTAATAGTGCTCATAGTGACTGATCAGACAGCTGCAATTACACCAACAAGAAATAACATGCAATACTGAACTATGTAGTTGCCTGAGCTATATATTTAATTATGATTTTTATTATTTATTACTAGTTTATTTGTTTATTTATTATTACTGAGAGAGCAGTGAGGTGCTGGAAAAGCTTGCCTGGAGATGTTGCAGATACCCTGTCCCTGGAGGTGTTTAAGGGCAAGGCTGAATGTGGCCCGAGGCAATCAGATCTAGCATTTGACCTAGCACTTGGCAACCCTGCTTGTGGCAGGCGGATTTGAACTCAATGATTCTTCGGGTCCCTTCCAACCCAAGCCACTCTATGATTCTGCAATTATTGCTATTATTGTTAAGACTGCTGATTATTTGCTTCCTTTCCAAAGCACATCTTAAATTAGTCATTAACCACATATAAAGAACTTAAAGGTTCACATATATTTAATGTGATTTCATCTACCTACTAACCATACATTACTGTCATTGTTTATATAAGTGAAGGTCAACATCTCTCCTACAGTACTGAAAAAGAGATGAGTAGAAAAAAGGTATAACTGTGACAGAATTGTATAGTGAATATTGTAAAGAAATCTTCAGCTCCCAAAATTCAGTGGTGTACTTTCAGTAAATAGCTGAGTTGAATATCCATTATTATTTAAATTATTTCTGGAAAAAAAATATGAATTTAATACAATACATGGCACCAGAAATAATTTGGACATGTGAGTGACTGGGAAGATCAAAAAGAATTCAAGGTCATGCTTCAAATTTCCAGTCAGAATCGTTAAATCAATCCTAGTTAATTTTGCAGAATGATACATTCAATAGGGAAAGTTTTCTTTTGAGAACCAGTTGTTGTCCATAGCTCTATTAAAATAGTTAAGAAATGACTACCCAGCTTGAATTCTAGAGGAAGAGTTGGTAGCAGTGTTAACAGTATTGAGAAATATTTCCAGCTCCAAATCAATCATGCGTAAGTTTCACAGCAACAAATGATTAAAACCCAGAGATCTCAAGCTGAAGCATGTAACTGTCTTTTTCACTAAATCAGAGGAATTCCAACTTGAGCTCAATGGAGCTGTCTAAATAGCAATGCAGTCCAGCAAGAAAGAAACAGAGAATGACCATTTGAGAAGACTCTGAAGAAGCCAAGACTACAAAAACAGCTGCAGCTTCACCATTTTTTTTAAATTTTTTTTTTTTTACACAGTAAACTGGACATTATTTGGAGCCACCATTGCTCTAATTTGTGATACTAGACAGGTAGAAGATATAGTACTACCTTAGACTTCCTATGTGACTACAATGCTAGATGATCAATTAGAAGTTGTGTTTATCAAGCTTCTACCTATTGTTTTTAATCTGTAATTGAGAGCATTTGGAAGAAATGCAGAGCTCACACTTCTTCCAAATGCAACTTTTGTACCACTTCTTGCCACAAAATGGCATTTATATAGTGTTTTTCACCCAGCAAATGCTTTACAAGGATATGTTACCATTATTGACAATGATCTGAAGCACTGTGAACTGGGAACAAACATGCTCTAAACAACCTGCCCTAAGCTGCAGTAGATGAGTAAAAGACAGCAAATCATGAACCTCTTCAGGTCTAAACGCATTTTCTTCATGGACCTAAAGTACTGGACTCAGTTTTCCTTCAGTGCATGTTCTGACTTTTTAGTGCCATGGGAATCAGAGCATCAGCAAAACCCTTCAGCAGATTCTGCTCAAGAGCTCTGGGTAGGATAACTAATCAAAGACTAGGAATACCAGACTGATTACAGTCACTAGGGAAAAGGCTAAATCAATGGTTCAAGAGATAATTAGAATAGGAAACCAAGCCAAATTCAAACCTTTACTTTTACTGTGCATTCTGTGAGCCAGTTCTGCAACTGAGGCTGAACTCTTCTCCTAAGAAGATCATCTATTGATCCTAGAAGAGTATAAAGTTGTAAATCATATACAACAAAGAAAAATTGTTCTATTTGTATATAAAAGAGCATAATGAATAAGCAATCTTCCATACTTACTCTATAGTACATATGACATCATATTCAATGCTGTACTTGATCTTTTTCATTAGTTCCAACTGCCTGCTATAGGCAGGGACATCTCCCTCTAGAGCAGGTTGCTCAAAGCCCCATCCAGCCAGGCCTTGAATCCTTCCAGGAAGGGGGTATTCACAACTTCACTGGGCAACCTGTTCCAGTGCCTCACCATCCTCACAGTAAATAGTTTCTTCTTATTATCTAGTCTAGATCCACCCATTTCTAGTCTAAAGCTATTTCCCCTTGTCCTGTTACTGACTTTTCTACCAAGTTGACTGGTAGAAAGAAGGCATATATTTATAAGATTTGCAAACTTGCAACAATTTAGGAGGGGCATCAAGGAGATTTAAGAACAAGACTAATTCAAAACTGTCTTGAAAATTTCAGAGCTTGACTAAAAATCGTAGAAAATAATCTAACATAGATAAGCGCTGAAGCAAGAAACAGTAGAAAGAAGAAACCCTAGAAGAAAGAAAAACAAGACTTGAGAAATAATTGCAGATCAGTTCAAATGCCGGACAACTGTATCATATTGCTGAAGAAAAAGAGGAAAAAAAAATACATCGCAGTGGACTATATAGATATGTTTAATCTTTGCAGCCTGCAAAGTGAACTTTCATCTGTCCTTACAGAAGAGGGTGTCTAGCAAGGACACTCAGAGAAAGGGGCTCAGGCCCACATCCAGGCAGCTGCTGAAGGTCCCCAAGGAAGAAACTCCACAGTCTCCTGGCAACCTGTGAGGTGACAGATTAGGCAGTCCCTGAAGTCCCTTCTATTTATAATAATCCATACATAGGTCTTATTAATTGAAATTTATCTTTTTCTAGCATTTGTTCATTTAGGAACTGCTGTTCAAAAACTGCTTAAAAAGTATCATTTCCCAAGTTGTATTCAGTCCTCACTATAATACTACTTAAAACACTCAATCTGTACATCTCTAAAACAGCAGGTTTTCAGAACTGAACTTCTTTTTTTGCATCAAGTGAAAATGGTTTTTCTCAAATAAAAATAAGTATATAAATCATAAAATAAATATGCATATAAATAATCTGACAGCAGGATCCCCCTGGAGGAAGAGGTCTAACAGAGCAGTTCTGATTTTACGTTGCACACTTAGATTACACTAATTCTTCAAAGTCTAATTTTCAACCTCATGCTTTAAGTCAATTAGTCTCTCTGATCAGCCTGGCTATGAACAGAAGGAAGGTGCCCCAATCATTTCAGTTATCAAATACCTAAGGAGCTACTTCATACTCTCAGTAATCAGGGCAACACAAATCTTCTACATGTACACATTACTAATTGCTCACAGAAAGCTGTGAAAAAAAAATAATAAAATTGTAAAGTGTAGAAAAAGTATTTATATATAAAAAAGCTATTTTTTTTTCAACTAGCTGCGAGGAGTGTTTTCTAACTCAAGTGTAACATTGGAGCTTAAGAATTTAAAACTCAGAATGAAGGCTCACACTTGGACACCATCACAAAAAGAAAATGATAAAGATGTGTTTCAATGAAGCACATAGATACTTCCTCATTTTTAACAGATATTAAATGTTAAGTGGTATAGTTTTCGTCTTTTTCTAATCCATGTTGCATAAAATTAAAACTGACAATTAAGAATGTTGAAGTAATTGATCCCTCCCTGCTAGATATGCTAGATACATTAAAAAGCTACTGGATTGCATGACACAGTTTCTCAGGTGATTCAGTTTTGATATTTTTTTCTGTACATTGAAAATTTATTGTTAAAGAAAATAGTTCTCTTTGAAAGTTTTAAATGGAGTAAGTTTACTTTCATTTTCATGTCCCTACTTTATATTCCTGGTTTACTTTCATCTGAAATGGTTCCAGCTTCAGCACATGGGTACACAAACCCATCCTACTTGTCAATCAACAGTAAATCAAAATCTGTTCGGGATCTTTTTTTGGTCATTTCTTTGTTTGTCTTTTTTAATTCACATTAGTTACCTTGGAGAATATAATAAGATCATCTGTGTAACAAGGATTTGGCCAGATACTTGATCAGCTATTGAAATCTCCAGTCTGAAGAGCAATTTGGAAAAGAAGAAAAAATAAGTCCAGAATCACATACGTACAGTACTGACTTTGCAGTTTATATCTAAGTACATGACAGATCACAGGTGATTAAGTTCTCTGCAGGCATCTCCATACTACCATGGCTGTGTTTCAGATATTCTGCTACATCCTAGAATACCTTTCCTAAATAAACTCCGGAGAGTAAATACTTAAGACAATAGCAAATGATGGGTGACTGAATGCAAGAACATCAAAGGTTCTCTGAGGGAGGTGAGCTACAAGAGAGGCTTTGAACCCAGGTTAAAATGTCACAGGGTGCTACCTGAGCACTGCATTTATCAATTTAATTCCTCCAGAATCAACAAATAAACTTTGTGACAAAGATAAAGAAAATCTAAACCTGTATTTATTTCTTAAAGGCATCTTTGAAGTTACCTCTAGTAATGGATAACTACCATTTCAGATACACATTTTAAAACATTTAAACAAATTTCCCAGCAAGGTAACAAAAATACACAGTCATACTGAATTACAGACCACCTCAAAAAAAAAATCATTAAAAGGCATTACAGCAGTAAACAATTTTTCCTATTTTTTAGAATTTTAGGACAAAAATACAAGTTCTCTATGTAAACAGTTAACTTTTATACAGACAAACTGCAACTGATTTAAAAGTATTTGAAATTCATATAGTCAAACACATTGCAGACTATCGTTGAAGTTCACAGTGCTGCCCAAATTGACCAACAACCAACCATTTAAAGCAAGAATCAAAACTGTATCTGTCAATCTGTATTTGCAGCTAAAGCCTGATTTGCATTCATGTCTGCATTTTAAGCAAAAGGATTTATTTAACTAATATCAGTTCCTAGACAACAAGGAATTGTGTTTCTAAAAGTTACTGCTTCCCCAAATCCCACCACTTGCTAACACCTTTTTTTTTTTTAGTAATTCAAGTCCAGGTATAATTCTGTTTCATGAAAAATGATCTCTCAAAGCTTTCCCTGTTCACGCAGCAGAAGGATGCACACAGCCCCAGTTAACATTGTTTTTTTTCATCACTTTGAAATTGTCAGAACTCCAGTAGATAAGAACATTGCCTTCTGATGACCAATGAAGGAAGTGATGAATGGGAATGATGCTTTGCTCGTTCCTCCCATAATTAGAAGATGATATCGGAGTATAAAAAATAAACAAGTACAAACACTACTACTAATAATAATATAAAAGCATTGATGTGTTCTGCAAAGATGTAGCCATATACTAGCAAGAGTTTGGTATATAGAATAAATGAAAAGGAAGAATATAGAGGAATGAAGAGCGCCATACACATAAATCTAAACTAATGAAGGATAGCAGTTTCCGAAGGGTACCACTTTTACTGACATGCCATAGAGGAATTTCTTGCAAGAATTTTTAGTTCTCTAAAAAGACAAAAAACAAACGAAAAAACCCAACCAAACAGAAAACCAAACGAAAAAAACCAACACCTTGTGGATTCTTCATTTTTCTCCCCCAGAGCACCCCAACAATGCTGCCAAAATACTGCATACAGTTCACATTAAAAAAAGTTCTAGTAATATTCACAGTTTTAATATCTCGGCGCTATACATGACATGCACAGTCACAGCATCAACCACTGTTTTTTCCTACTTGTTAGAGAATACCAAATTTTACATAAAAATACAACTTAATTGGATATTTTGACTGTATGACTGTAATTACATTTCAGCCCATCACATTTGAAATCAACTCAGTGATAAGTAATCATGTTATGGTAACAATATTTAAATACAAAGCAGCTATTACTGATACAGACAGTCATGAAATTAACAGTGAAGCATTACATTTGTCAAACTTTATTTTATACTAGTATGGAAATAAGGACACACTTCACCTTTATAATTAGAGGAAACACAGCCTCCCTGATGTTGCAACATGAAAGATTAGTAGACAACAATAGCTCTTAAAGGGATTGGCTAATTTCTCCCAAGGTGTAAGATCTGGACTACCGTGGATTGTGAGCAGTCCTGACTAGTAGGGCTCACAGAGTTCTAATACTTGACATGAGCCAGCAGCACACTCTTGCAGCCCAGAAGGCCAATACCCTGGAAAGCATCAGAAGAGAGGTGAACAGCAGAGAGAGAGAGAGAGGACTGTTCCCTTCTACTCCTCCCTCATGAGGCCCCATCTTCTGTACTGCACTCAGTTCCAGGGCCCTCAGTACAAGAAAGATGTGGATCTGCTGCAGTATGTCTAAGGAGGGCTGCAAAGATGATCAGAGTGCTGTAGCACCTCCCTTATGAACACAGGCTGAGGGAGATGGGCTTGTTCAGTCTGGAGAAGATAAGGCTTTGGGAAGAACTCATTGCAGTCTTCCAGTACATAAAGGGAACCTACAGGAAAGCTTTTTAAACAAAAAGAGAGTAGGTCTAGATTAGATGTCAGAAGTAAATTCTTTATTTGGAGGGTGCTGAGGCACTGGCACAGGCTGCCTGGAGAAGCTGTGGTTGCCCCATCCCTGGAAGCATGGCCAGGCTGGATGGGCCCTGAGCAGCTCAATCTATTGGGTCCTTTCCTGCCCATGACAGGGGTTGGAACTCAATGATCTTTAATTTTCCTTCCAGCCCAAGCCAGTCTATGATTCTTCGATTCTATGTTTGCCTAGAGTAGGATAAAAAGTTTTACTCTTTCTGTAGGATGTCATACCCTGGATAAGCTGTGTCCTACGACAAGGACAATACAGAATGTCTGTAAGAGACTTAGTAGTGCTAAAACAAAACAAAATCCTCAGGACTTACAACCCTCATGCATATTAATAAAACAGAAGTTGCCTGAAAACTGTTTCTAAAGAGTAGAAATTGAATAGAAATGCAAACAAATACACATTTTCAGCATGTATTGAGAAACCCGTCGAGGCTGCACAGAAGTCTCTCAGCCTAATTTAATAACTATCTGACTTGAACATGTATGTCATGATGAAAATCTGCCTTTCAGTCAGACCCCTCAGTCCAAATGCTGCCTTTCATGGAGAAAAGTTCTATTGTTTGGCATAATTTTTCCAATAAAAAGCTTGCTTCAATGCTCTTTAAGGGAAAGATCACCATATTTTAATTCAAAGACTTTATGAACAATGCATGTATATTCTTGTTTGAGAGATACCTGCCAACAGTGCTGCAAAGAAGCTCCAACCCAGCTGTCAGTGTAAAAAACAGGCAGATTTAGCAAAGCATGCTTTTATCCAGGATTGCAAGAATCCTGAAAAACTTCCAGCTTCACTCATTAGCTGTTTATTTTGGAGCGCCTATATCAATAACAGCAAAGCATATTGCAAGAACACTAACTACTCATGTGCCTTACAAAATTGTTTTTAAATGGGAGAATAAATGAAAACAAACTGTCCTGTGCAGATCTCTGTGATAAAATAAAACGAGTTTACTAGGTAATATACATAGCTTTACATTTTTACCATTACAACAATTCTAGGATGGTTTCTTGTGTGAAGAATGAAACTGACTCCTCAATTTTGAAAGGAAAATTCTATCAATATTCCACTTGGGCATGTCAGCTTTGTAATGTGATTTCATCACCGTTATCCACTAAGGAATGTAAAGTACATTTCAAAATGAAGCCATATCTACTGAGTTAAAAAAAAAAAAAAGAATAAAAGTTACACCTGGTTGGCTAGATAGTTATGTAGCCAGCAACGGGCTGATGACTTCCCTCAGCACAGAGCTGAAAATCACACCCCAGAGAACCGAGATGGGAGTTAAATACTGACATGAGAACAAGAATTGTCTTTTCAGGTAAGAGAGTCTTTCACTAGATAAGACTGTTTGAGAGTCTGTTCCAGTATCTACTCATCACTCTTGGGTTGCTTTCCTATGTCATCCTGATCAAGTCTCTGTAGACTATCTTAGATTTTTGATGTTTCATCCTTGTGTGTTAGAAATGGGAAGATTATTTATGATTTTGTTCAAGTGTGTGTCCATTCCATCCTATGCTTTTGAAAACTATTTTCCATTCAGTATGTGTAAGTCAAATTACAAATTATGAAGCTGGAAATAGTTAAATCATAATAAGGCTTATAATCTTCATACACCAATTTGCAGGTTACAGAAGGGAAACATTCTCACATGCATTCTTTTTCTTTCAACAATTTCAATAGTTATCATAGTAATACTGTACCTAAGAACAGCAATACATACACACGCACCAGCACATTAAGTTTTCTACTGAACTGCATCTTTTCATGAAGTGATTTCATGTTTTTCTTTTTCTCATGATGATTTGCATTTTCCTTGTTTTCTTTTACAGAATCTTAAAAATCTGTCTTGCTAACTCACAGGGAGCTGACAATAAAAAAAAAAAAACAAAAAAAAACGTGCCTGACCTCAGAAAAAAATGCCAAATTTGTTTAAAATTGTTTTCTCTAGCTTAGATAATATATGCTAAATTTCCATTTGGATTTTGAACTACAGGCAGGCAGAATTCCTCAGTGTCTCTCACTATTCTATTTAGCTTTTTGAGAACTCTTTATATCCTTATTTCCTGGTTGCACTTTGCAATACATAATCAGAACTATCCACTGTCTTCCTAACATTCACAGTCATTCCAAATAACTCTGGATTTCCAGATACATGTCTCTCCTAGGATAACACATGTACTTTCAGGAGATTTTCTGTTCTTAATGATCTGCAGATACTACCTTTTCTCTGTACTGGTAACAATTGGGTTTGTTAAAGTTCCAGACTTGTTC
The DNA here is from genome assembly GCA_036925125.1 of Oreortyx pictus. NCBI lineage: Eukaryota > Metazoa > Chordata > Aves > Galliformes > Odontophoridae > Oreortyx > Oreortyx pictus. Next base: position 37,130,932 of record JAUPFR010000003.1, read on the forward strand.
ACCTGTTCCATTTGTCTTTGACAAAAGCCATATTAGCATTGGTAAAAAGTGACCACTCATTTTCTCAGATAGTCTCTAGAGTTTAATGTGAAAATGTGAAAGAATATGTAAAACATTCAGCCAATCCATCAAAGATTTTACTTTTTTGTTGTATTTCTTGCTGCAAAGCTTGCTAGGTAAAAATATTTGGTAGTTATCTACAGTCAATTTTTTTCCTTAGTTTCTGCTCTAGAATATTTGTTGTGCTTTCCTGTGTAATCAGCATTTTGTAAGACATTTTTTGGAAAAGCTTTTATCAAAGCAATTGTCCATGCCCTTAGCAAGATGCTCCCCTAAGCCCTAACTACTAAGAGTCACACTGTGTTTGTGTCACTTATATCAATTCATAATATTTTTTAAACTGCGGCGCATAGGCATTTCCTGGATATTCAAGCATATCCTCATAATCTGGAACACCTCTGTAATAAAATGTACTGCCCATCAGGGCAACAGCATCTTTTCCAGATGTGTCTATTACTGCACAGGCTCCTATGACACTAATAATTACCACCAATTTTCACAACAAACGATTTACACATTTATTTCAAAAAAAACCTTGTCAATCATTTTCACTGCCTAAATTTTTATATTTTAGATTTATTCATTTTATAATTTCTATTGCCCTCTTGGCTCCATAACTTTGAGTCACAGACCTTTAACTTTGTCCTTTGCTGTTTCTTTTTTGAATATACATCATGCTAAAGGAGTCTCTGCAACTCAACAAAGGAACTGACAATTCAGGATTCCAGTTCTTGCTCATTTACATTACTTCTTGCATTTGTATGTGATGAGTTATTAGTCCACAGCTGCAAAAACACATTTTGTTGCCTTCCTGATAACAAATTTTTCCCCCCTACAAGCTGCACCATCTTTTTATTCTCACAGTAATTTTCATAAGAGAATCTTTACTTTCATTTTTTGTGATGCTATCTTAATTTTCTCTTGTTTGGTATATGTGCATTTTTATACATACATAGGACATATTCATTTACTTTCATTTACTCTTTGAGTTGTTTGATAAACTTTGTCAGCCTCAGCTGACAGATAAGCATATTTTTCACCCCTCCATGGACTTGAGTCAATACAGGTTTTACTCAAGAACCATTTACCTGTAACCAAATTAACTCATCTTCAATAATCATGTATGTCAAGCACTATACAGTGGTTGGCTAAAGCTACAGAAAGATCTCCAAATATCATCATACGTGGCTTGGGAGAGAGTGGATCTCTTTCAAGATAGCAAGTAAATTTTTTACTAACTTATCTAATCACTACTGAAATACATGAAAGCCTTTGTCTATTATAGTTACTAATGTGACTACTTTGATTTTGCTTTCTTCTTGTTCACTGCTACTTCAACATTGAATTTTTTTTCTCCACTAGAATGTAAAGCATGTTCATTTTCTCTTTATTACAGATCTTTTTTAGTAAATATTCCCCATACTTTTATTACATAATAATCCTTACTCATTATTACATCTCTTGCTTATCACTTAGCTTTGTTTCTATTATTTTTTCTTTGCATTAATTTTCTCATTGGATTACCTGGGTTTGCAGAAGCTGACTGACTTTTGACAACATGAAAGGCACCAAACACACAAGAGAAATCTACAACAGTGCAATGTTTTAATTTGATTCCCCTTTCTACCTGCCCAATCTCAAAAGAAAAGCTCTCCAAATTCCAAACACAAATGTGGCTCACCCCTTGTGAAACTATCCATTGCAATACAGGCTTTTAATACTGGCTCATCAGAAGGGGATCTAGTTGGGATGCTTAAAAGGAAACAACCTAATTAATACAGCTCATATAATAGAACTGGAATGTTTCAGACATGCAACACTATAGAAAAATTCACAGCTAATAAAAATTACAGAACAATTGGTATCTGCCACCATTACCAGCCAAACGCCACCACTACGTTTAATAAAACTTGGAAAACTTCACTTGAATAGCAAGCAAGCTCAGCATGTTGGAATAATAAGGAAGTTTGAAGTTTCCTCCCTCATTTGGAGCGTCTTTACAGAAATATCAGCTGGTATCTACATCAGACTGTGCTATGTATAGCTTTGTTGATTTATGGAGGTCTTCAGATAGCACACACCCAGTGTTTTCCTTCATATGAGTAACTACTACACATAAGCTGCCTAGCATACCTGATATGTCTTCGTGAGATGAGAGAGAGAAAATTAATTTTCAAGTTTAGGCCATTAAAAACAATACTTATTTGATTATCAAACTGTGGTAATGTAACAGAGTTAATTTCTCATTATAAAAGCTATGCTCCAAGACTTCTAAAGGGCAAGTTGCAACACAAAACAAGAATAAATAGGGAATGCATTATTTCATCACAGCCAGTAATTTATATGTTTCCAAAATATACTTACTTTGAGATTTTCTATATCATTCATTTTTAAAAAACTGTTTCTTTTGGTGTTCAAAAGTGGAAATCAAATGGAAATATGAAAGCAAATGGAAGCATTAAATGATTAAGTGTTGTTTTTCAAATAGTCCATTTTGTTTTAACATTTCAACCACTTGCTTCACAGCATCACCTATAGATCTCATCTGGGATATTTCTTTTCCAACTTACATCCAGTAAACATCCAATTAGTAATTCATTTTTAGTGGTACAGAATAGAGTTAGAAGTTAAATGATTCATCTCATGTCATATTGGAAAATCTGTGGCAAAGGTCCAATTAAAGCTTGGTCTGATGAAGAAAAAAAAATACAGGCAAGTAGTAATCACCCAAGGAAGCTTAGTAACATTAATGTGCAGCAGTTGTTCTCTGTCATATTGAGTTATCTCACCCAGACAGCTTTCTTCCCTCGTTCCCTCTCAGCATGCACAGATTTAGCTCATCTCTGAATGGGAGAAGGTGAGCAAAACAGGATAAAAGAATCAACAGCATTTCTGAATAAATAAGCACAAGGTCCCAATAAATCAGAGTTGCTAATGCCACAGAGTTCATGTAGCAATTCAGTTACATTCTGTTAAAAAAACCCTTAATGTTCCTAAAAATACTGAATGCAAAACTCCAAGTAGTACTGAATTCTGCAGGATGCCAACCGGTTACAAAGAAATGTTCAGCATTCCTATTTCTGTTCAGCATTTCTGCAAATCTGCAGGTTTTTGAAGTCACAACAAGCTTCAAGGAAAGAAGTCACAGACCTGCAGATAAGAAAATAACTTCTGAAAACCACTAGCTAGGCTTCTCTTTTAGCAATAAATACTGTGTGCACGATGAAGGGTTTACTTTCCCAGAAGTGCTTATGGGACTCGAGATTGTATAAAAGGGCTGTGAAATGTGTTTCCCTCAGTTCTACTACCAAACTTTTCCCAAAGGACCTCGGGGCTCCTGCAGTAGCCAAACTTCCCTGGAACAGGAAGCTTTATTTACACTGATGTCTTAAAGGCTGGTGCTCATCCATAAAAGGGAAAAATAATAGTAATACTTTTAGGAACTGCATTTTTCTTAACCTTTAATAGACCACAGTCTGAAATGCACAATCTGTAGCTGAACTTTCGCAACACTAAGAAAAGCTATTTTTAAATAAGAAAAATATATACTCTGCAGATGTGTTTGCAGCATTCTAGCAATATGCAATACACTGTGAAAAACGTGGGACAAAAATATAAATTAACTTCTTGGTTTTCACTCTCATACGAAAGAAAGGCCATCTATAAACAGATTGATTAAACCTAAAGAACAAAATATTATTAAGTTTTACTGTCATCTTTTATAACTCAGGTACAAAACTTCTTTAGGTTTTGATTAGTGAGTGGGCAAGCTTCTTTCTTACCTACTCACTCACAGGGGGTGCATTAGGTCCGCTATTAACATTTTGTTATTTAAAACTGAAAGTTGAAACATGCCATCACCTTACTTACTGAAGTATTAACAGTACTTGCAAGACCTTATTCAAATCATACTCTAATGCAAGATCTTTAATTCTTTAATGTATCAGATGTACTCCTACAGGTTCTGGACAGTTCTTGGCCACTGTCTAGAAGATGCCTGGAGACATCATGGTTACATTCTAGGACAGTAAGAGAAGCAGAATAATACAGGGGATCTCCATAACTTTCTTTCAGTATTCACAAGGACTTGACAATGTAATGTTTCTCATCTGTCATCCAGGAAATGAATAAGGTCCCTAAAAATAACTGGGACTATCCCAAGGTGAATAAGTGCACATCTATGAAAAAAATAATTCCATATGGCATTACAGGTTTCTTTATCTTGGCATTTATCCATCTCCATCTTGTTCTTGTGATAAATTCTCTTATCTTTCTCACCCACATCATCACCTCAGTTCTACAAATTCTTCAAAGAGGCTGGAGAAATTGTTTACTTCCTATTACTTAAATTTCAGTTTAAACAAGCATGTAGAAGAGAGATAAATTTTAAGAGTGTAAAAGGTGTGCAGCATTTCTGAAGCTGAACAGAAGTGGAACATGGTAACACCTATAAGAAGAAAATAGATGTCTGAAATACATGTTCCTCTTTCTAGATGATTTCCCACAGAAATATAATAAAATACATAAGATGCTCTGTTTTATGTGTAAAATAAATTAAACAAACAAGTAAAAAGAAATAACTAGATAACTCATATATATATATATATATATATATATATATATATATATAACTCATAATAACTCATCATGGAACTCTCTTCCCTGTCCCATCTCCTCTCTACCTCAAGTTCTACAAACATCTGGAAGATGAGAGGTATGAGTAAATCCAGTGTAATTGCATCATCTAGATTCAGCTCTGTATTAATCTGTACTACATCTCTGTTCAAATGTCTGAATAAAACAGATTCACAATTAGATGTAAAACAACTTTGCTACTGCTGACTGAGGTACTAACCTTTGTACATTGTACAAATAAATTTTCCAAGCAAAACTAGTGGACAAATTAATATATAATGTGACACTACTGACTTCAAATTCTCATTGGAGATAAATTTGGATTAGGGATTTTAAAGTAGCTTTATATATTCCATCCTCCTGCAGAATTGTTTTATGGGAGTCCTTTTAGAAAGTCAGTCATTTCCTCTTCCTTTTATTCCCTCATTCTTTCTTATCTTAACTTGTAGTGATGTGTTTATAATAATAACTTAGTGATACAGTGCTTAAGCAGCAGGAACCATCCAAAATGACTTCATCAGACACAAGAAGATGGCCTTTTGCTCTTGTCCTTGACCTGGTTATGGGAGGTAACACCAAAGCAGGCCTCATTAATAAACCTTCCTTAAAGTTTCCATAAACTGCCTGTAACAACAGGATCTCGCAAGAAGTGAAAAAAGCTTTTTTTTATTTGTATAAAGGCAAAGTGACCAGCGCAAACAAGGAGATGTTACAAAAGGAAGGAAAATGAATGCTCACCCATCTCCAAGGATCTAGGCTTGCATGGAAAGAACTCCAAGGGAAGGGATCTCCAACAAAAAAAAGTCTTCCTCAGTGGCAGTCAGCCCTTAAATGAGGTCTAAGAGGGGTGCAGCTTGGCTCCATCCCCTCTGGTCATACAGGTGAATCACCTTCATCTGTGCTCCCAGGGCTGACAGGGTCTTTCCTTCAGGTGCTCAGTCAGGCTGTGACTCAGCAGTCCCCATACAGTTTGTTTTATTGTTACCCTAAAAACAATCTACATCAAAACTTAAAATAATTCTTAGAATTTTCTGTTACAGTATTTCAACTCCTAACTGACTTAAAAATAGCAGTGTCTTGAGTCTGGCCATTTCTCTTTCCTGACTATTTGACAGAGTTCAGTAATACTCAGTTCTATAAGGATTTTGACAATCACACAAATTCAGTAGAAATTATTGTTCCTCTCTTGGAAGAATATTCTATTTGAAAAGAGAAATAGAAGTATAATACAGGTTTTTCCTTTAGAACCATAAATTATGAACCTAATGAGCAATGATCTCAACACATCTGTGGAAGTCTTTGTGAGAATTAGAGCACAATACTGCATGTTGTTGTACAAAGGATGACATGAGGTTGGGATACAAACTCTGATCCCTTCTTGAAGTGTGGAAAAAAGTAGTAATTCACAAATACTACAACTGTAGCTGGCAATCATGAGGAACATGGAGTTGTAGGAGCAAAAGAAATCTTCCTCTCGGAATGTGAAAAGATGTCAATTTACCTGAACCAGGGACAACTTTATGTGGCATACACAGCAGGGGTGCACATTCTGCCGTTTTCAAAATACAGAAGTTCCATCATCAAACATCTACTCTTCTTTTGCAGCCCACTGCCACATGGAGAGAAAATAGAAGCAGTTGAAATCCATGCTTCTACCTCTCAGCTATTTCTGCCTCTGGTGTCACCAAGTTTCCTCTTTCCTCGCAGTAGGAATTGATTCTGTCCCTTCCTTCCCAGCTGGCCATGAAGACAGTGTCTACACAAGATTGAAAGGAAAGACCAGGGTATGCTAGAAAAGCTAAAGATCCTGTATCTCATCAGAATGAGGCTAACAGAGCACAGCACACTCAGGCCTCCACAGCCCTCAGAAACCCTTTGTCAGGCATTTCATGCTCAATCTTTGAAATGCCAGCTGATTCCTTACCTTTCCCATCTGAAACTCTACTTTTCCCAATCAGAGCTTCAAAGTATTCACAGGTGCCTCTTAACCCTTTTCTCTCCTTCCATGTTTTGTCCAGTGCTGCAAACACCAAGTCTGCATAAAATGTTCAAAGGCCTCAGATCAACTCTAGCATATCACATGGAGCTGGCATTTCCATGGACTTGATTCCTCCTTATTTCTATCTAAATTTATAAAGTAACAGCTAAAACACATTGATATTTAGAAAATACTGTTTGTAGACATGATACAGGAATAAAGGCTGTCATAACAAAAGTCCAAAACGTAACTGAAGCCCGTGTTGACAGACAGAAGTCAGTTTAAAACAGCCTAAGCCAGGTATCAGTGCAGCCTGATAACACATACTTCAACAAGAGCTGCTAAGCCAAACTAAGCCTCTAAGAAAGCAGTGGCTAAATCCTGTGTTACCAATTCCCAAACTGGTGACATGAAAATAAGCTTAAATACACTTGAATGAACAAACATGACTACTTCAGAAAGATTGGAAGGCATATGTAGGCAGAATAAAGGGAGGGAAGGAGTCACAAGTACAATTCAGACATTATAATGCACTCTACAGAAGGAACAAAGGAAAACTTTTCCCCCTTAATTATATTAATATATCCATAATCTGACCAATGCAGATGCATTATTCAGGTGCTAAGCGTTACTTCATTTTCACAGTTCACAAATATTTATCTATAGACCCCGTAAATATGTTTCTGATGTATATTCTACTGGAGATATTAGTCAAATATGCACTTATTTTTACAGAATGTCATACATGTGGTCAAGCAATAACAAAATAAAAATCTGCAGAAGAATGAGTTTGTATACTTTCTAATGTGCAACTCTAGGTTAATGTAAATATATCACTGCTAACTGAGCTGACAGAAATACAAGAGGGAAGGATTTAATAGATCAGTGGAAAAGCTCTCCTGAAGATTTAATTTGAGACAAGTTTTTCAGTCTTTGGACTGAAAAAAAATCGGAACATAATTAACCAAATCAATGTCATAACGCCTGCAGCTCACCTTCCTTCTGAGAAATGCTTATGGCTTCCCTCAAGGTAAGCACTGACATTCATTTAGACGGTGAAGTTAGAAAGCAATAGCCAGTTTCCCATTCATCCAAACCGACTTAGCAAAGAGCTATCACCAGTCTTGCACACAGGAGCTGTTCAGATACTTCGTCACAGTACTGACCAGCAGACATACTTATGAGGTCCAAACCATGATGGAAAACCTTGAAATCCATGAACATATCAAATATCCACCCACTGCCCAGATTATCATTGCAGGCAGATAGAATAGCAGTTATTAAGCTAATTGGCATCATTTTAATGAGTAAAGTAGAAGTACAATCAGAGAGAAACAACAAATAATAGGTCTGATCTTCGTGAACAACCTACTTCAATGTGACATTGATATTGCAGTCCGAGGATCATTGAAATTACACATTTTTTATGACTATAACTGACCAAAAAATCATCCGAAGAGTGTGTGTTATCTGGTGAGCCAGAAGCAGCCATGGATGTGGCTTTATGCTGTGGCTTTTCAGTCAATTTTCAGATTTTAATTTAGACACCACAGGAAATGAAAACAAACACATGGAATGCTTGTCTGGACAAATTCTCTGCTGAAAATGCTTTCTTATATACAATATACAGGTGGATATAAACATTTTTTGCATTCTATAATAAAACCTCCCAAAAACAAATAACACCCAAACTAGCATTTCAGAATGGGGAGCTAAGTAGTCTGAAGAAGAAATAATACAGAGACTACACTTTCACCAGCAATAATATGTCAAATTCCTGATAAACTTTTAGTGAGGAAAAAAATTCTTTTAGTGGTAAAATTTAACTTAAACCAAGGTGAATGATCTCATATTCTTGGCATACACATGATTCTAAATGTACAGTTAGATTTGTGCAGATAGAGAAGTTACATGTACAGATCCAACTGTGGGAATGAGTTCCAAGTAAACCAATAATATATGTGAAGACACCTGTCATTAAATCAGGTTCTCCATTTCTATATTTGGGCAATTACAAAATGCATTAATCTAAGAATCTACTTTTCCATACTTCACTTATCCTGAGCCATTCATCCAGCAGGATTGCAGAAAATTAAATTAATTTTTAAAAATCTGTAAATTTTCTTTGAAATCTGTGGAATCCCTCTTTACTGAGAACAGTAGGGAAATTAGTAGAAGTATGTACATGAAAGTGATGGACAAGGAATGTATGGTGGGTGACAGTGAACTCACTGACTGAACACCTCAGGATCTGCATGATCTGTTTAGAAGCAGCAGGACCTCAGTTTTCTAGGTCTCACTTTAACATCTTGTGCAGCAGTTTTACTACACATTTAGGTAGCTGATTTCATTGTCTGTATCCTATATTTTTATTTACAAGAATCAGCACTTGAAGGGTTAGTCATACACATGAGTCACACACCCGTGCAGCACACTTCCTTTCTGGAAATGAATATGATTATTAGTATATGGAATCTCCTCAGCGTTCATCAGCATCTTACAGAAATCAAGACTGTCTTACTCCTCTATACCAATGAGCACACAACATCTGTCTAGATTCATAGAATCATAGAATCACCAAAGTTGGGAAAGACCTACAAGATCAACCAGTCTAACCATTCACCTACCACCCATAGCTCCCACTAAACCATGTCCCTCGACACAACATCCAGTCGTTCCTTGAACACCCCCAGGGTCGGCCACTCCACCACCTCCCTGGGCAGTTCATTCCAGTGCCTGACCACCCTTTCTGAGAAGTAATATTTCCTAATGTCTAACCTGAATCTCCCCTGGCACAGCTTGAAACCATTCCCTCTAGTCCTCTCAGTAATTACACGAGAGAAGAGGTCAGCCCCCAGCTCACTACAACCTCCCTTCAGGAAGTTATAGAGGGCAATAAGGTCTCCCCTGAGCCTCCTCTTCTCTAGCCTGAACATTCCCAGCTCCTTCAGCCTCTCCTCATATGGCCTGTGCTCCAGACCCCTCACCAGCTTTGTTGCCCTTCTTTGAACACGTTCCAGGGCCTCAATGTCTTTCTTGCAGTGAGGGGCCCAAAACTGGGCACAGTACTCAAGGTGTGGCCTCACCAGTGCTGAGTACAGGGGGATGATCACCTCCCTGCTCCAGCTGGCAGCACCACTCCTGATGCAAGCCAGGATGCCGTTGGCCTTCTTGGCCACCTGGGCATACTGTCGACTCATGTTCAGCCCAGCATCAACCAACACCCCCAGGTCCATTTCCTCAATACAATCCTCCAGCCACTCCGCCCCAAGCCTGTAACGTCGCCTGGGTTGTTGTAGCCAAAGTGCATCACGCGGCATTTGGCCTTGTTAAACCTCATCCCATTGGCTTCAGCCCAGCTCTCCAGCCTGTCCAGGTCCCTCTGTAGGGCCTTGCTACCCCCAGGCAGATCCACACTCCCGGCCAATTTGGTGTCATCTGTAAACTTACTGAGGGTGCACTCAATGCCCTCATCCGGGTCATCAATAAAGACATTGAAGAGAACAGGCCCTAGCACCGACCCCTGGGGGACACCACTTGTGACTGGTCACCAGCTGGATTTAACACCATTCACCACCACTCTCTGAGCCCGACTCTCCAGCCAGTTCCTTACCCAGCCAAGAGTGTACCCGTTCAAGCCACGGTCCGCCAGCTTCCGCAGGAGAATCCTGTGGGAGACAGTGTCAAAGGCTTTGCTGAAGTCTAGGTAGACCACATCAACAGCCTGAGTAAGGCACAAAATAGAATCAGTATTACGTACAACAGACTATCTTGGGCTTCTTCTCAGGTTATGTTTTTAAAGAAGTTGTGTGAGATAAAAAGCTATTTTCTAATAGCTCTACCGTATTTCTTGTCTATTAAATGGCTCACATTATAAAAATAATTGCCAATCACTTCTCAAATCCTTACTATCATTAAAATCAAGCCAAGAACAGAAGTACTGATTTCAAATACGCTGTTCCTTTGTGCATATATAAAAATGGTATTTATTGCAAAGAGGAGATAGATCATTAAAGAATTAAAAAGAATACACATTCTTTAATGATAAAAAAAAAATAACCTAATCATTACAGAGTTTATATCCTTTCTACTGTATGGCTGTGCTGGCTTTATAGGACCTGAAATAGAAGCTCATTCCCTTTCCCTACGTGACTCATGATCTTGTCAATCATGACAGAAGAGACTAAAAATACAATACATTACTGCACGCAGCGCCTGTAAATCCCAGGAAAGAAGTTGCTTTAGACATTTATACAGCAAGTCTGGCGACCAAGTGCTGGTGAGTGTGTCAGCGAGCAGTTGGAAGGCGGACACTCTGTGCCGCTGCTCTGAGGACAGGAAGCATTGAGAGTTTCTGCGGCGATGCTTGGCCTGAGATAACACCATTGTGCGAGGCAGCCAGCGGCCTCTCCCAGCGCTGGGAGCCCCAGACCTGGCGTCTGGTGGCCTGGATTCAGGCCAGGCTGAACCCTGGGCGCTGCGGGGAGGGCGGCTGGCCCTCCGGCCACACCTCGCCTCACGGAGGAAATCTGGCCACAGCTCCAGACTTTATGACTTCTTCTTTACGAGTCCCCTCTTTTTTTTTTTTTTTTTTCCACTTCGCTCTGGTAGCATTCACACAGGCCTCTCAGGGAACTATTTAAAGTTGCAAGCAATAAAGAGCTGATGACAGAATTAGTCAAAAAGTCTTACTTTGCTACTCCAAAACACGTTACGTTCCTCTCACTTTTTAAACAGTGACAGTTTGCTGTTACCACCATTCAAAATAAAAGATGAACTTCAGGAGGCAAGTTCCCCGCTCTTTTTATGGCTTATTCCCTTTAATTCTCCTGGTTTTATTTAAGATATATGTTCTGTTTAAATGAGACATTGTTCTTAACACACAAAGGAGTTCAAGGATGTGGCATCAGTGCATTCCCACTCACCATGAGCTCTGATGGTATTAGTCTGATAAAATCACTCTAGTCCCATTGCAAGTACTGTGCCAAGGATATTTTTAAAGTATGGGTTTTCATAATGCTAAAACAAAGATTCACAGGTAAATAAAATCTGTATCTTTACAAAATCTGCGTGGGGGAAAACAACAACAAAAAACCCACACAAATAAGGCTGCCAGGATCTGTTGCCTTTGCTCCTGAGGAGCAACATCTTACAGTCCAGGCAGTTTCTCCAAAAGCAGTGCTCATATGCTTTCCATACAAACATTTACACGCAGCGTAAGAGCTCATCATGCTGGATTTAAGGTTCTCCTGAAGTGCCCTGTGTAAATATCTGCAAATAGAGCAATAGGGTAAAACAAATAAGAGACAATGACAACATTTTCATTTTCGAATGTGTGAGGTATTTATTAAAATTATAGAAATTGGTGTAAGACAAAACAATTTTTTTATCAATAATAAATAATTCCATTCCTGTTTTCACATTAAACAATCTCAGTCTGTCATACTTTATCTTACCATAGCAAGGGTTACAACAGGTGAGCTACCCTCCTTCATACATTTTATAAAAACTATTTTAAAGAAGCCTATAATTAATCTATAACAATTTAATTTATTTTGTATTATGTATTTAAAAAGTAATATCATCACAGCAGCAAGCATTCCATTCCTAAACTGCACGTGCAAATGTGGACTTACATCTAAGACATTATATTTAATCTAATTCTACAAAGGATGAGGTAGAATAGGATTTGTTCCATGAGAGGTACAGGAGTGAAGGTTGAAAAATTTCAAGTTATGACTGAGTTAAATAACAGCCAGTTTTGGCAGAAAGATTTCAAAAATAAGTAATGTCACTGACTTAACATTTGATGTTTATAATACTTTAAAAATACTTTAAACTTGCTTTTTGAATTTTGAATCTCTATGATGTACGTTTTCAAGCTGCACTGTAATCAGAAGTAATTTAGTATGACAACTTATGTATCTTTTAAGTGATTCTACACATAGGAGAAAAGTTTCAAAGGAAAACCATATAACTTATTTAAAGCTTTGTTTGTTTTATTAAAACAGTTTTGTTGTATTCCAGAAGAATGTAATAGCCATTAAACCACTTACATTTCTCAGCTAAATCGATTCACACAGGTGTCAAAAAGTGACTCAATACAAAACAGGAAAAATCTATTATGTTTAATATAAAATATATTCATGTTGTATCAACATAAAAGAAATACTTAGAAGAGCGATGTATGTTAAAATGTGATGAGTAAATCTAGACATTAAGGTGACACATCCTACAGCTCTCAAGCAAACAAACAATAACACAACAACAAACCATTGCTTACTTCTGATTGATCAGGAACAAGAAACTCATATTCAGATTTCTCTGTTTCTCTAACTGTTGCAGTAGATATGACATATCAAAGAGTTAACCTCTTTGTCACACACACTTATTATGCAGTGACAACACAGAAAACCTGTTAGCAGCTTAGACATGACCTTGGAGTGACCCAGCTTCTGTGACTGTCTGTCTCCTCTGGACTGATCCTCCTGGTTTTCCAAAGATCCAGTAAATATTTGCGTGCACCCATGTAAGGAAGTGGCACTTTCTGTGTAGAGCTGGTAACAAGACACAACATCTCAGCTCTGTGTCAACAGTGAAAAACAAACACTGGCTGCTAGTGGAGAACATCAGTTTTCATGTAACAGCCAGCACTCAGCTATTCATGACCATGACCTACATGCCTTATCGCATTTCAGTCTGCATTGTCAAGGCAGAGTCTACCTCGGTCGCTGCCCACAGTGCAACCCATGCAGGCTCTCTGGCCCTAAAACAAGTTCATTGATTCTCCTCTCTGTGTTTCCTCCTGACCCATTCCAAACTCTGAGATGGAAGATGAGAGGCACCTGTGGTACTGTTGGTCTTGAAAGTGCATACTAGCAACCCAGGGGCAATCATGAGCATCACACACGTTAGTAGTAGAATTTAGGCTATGAGTGAAGAGTTCAGCTGCAAGGAGCACTATAAACTTCAGCAGTGAGCAGGTTAAAATGTAGTCCAATTTCATGAAAGTGCTGAATACAGCATTTTACCACATCTGCTTTTCTATCCAGGAAACCTACCCAAATACTGGAAAAGTCTGTGTTTTTTGTTGTTGCTGTTTTTTGTTTTTTTTTTTTTTTATAACTGAACTCAAGATCCTAGTCTGTCTTGGAGATCTACCATCTATTCTTTTCCACCAAGTAAAGAACGAGCAAGTTACTCATTCTGAATAAATGCAGAATACCTTGTGTCTCAGTAAATTATATGTTAGCCAAATAGTTAAAAATACTTTGTTGAAGGGAAGTTGCTTTAAACAAGAACTTAAATTATGGGCATCATAGAGTTAAGAATCTATCTAACTAATCTGAGCCCCAAAGAACTGAACTAGGAACTTGCAAAATTCTTAACTAAGACTGTAGGAATACAAGACTTGATGCATTACCCTTATTAATTGCTATTTTTTCTGCAGTTTCCCGCATAAGGCACATGGGGCTGCAGTTTCATATTGATCTACTCCTCTACAACTTTTCAGCAATCAAACATTTTTCTATATATTCTAATATCAAGGTCTTCTTATTGTTAGTCTTGATTTGGAGTAAAAGTTAATTGTAACTGAATTATCAGAGAAAGGTCAGAAAGTACTGTCCTTTTCCTTTCCCATTCTATTTTAGTTACATAAAACGAAAGTTTTCATAGGCTGACAAAAAACACAACATAGTCTAGGCTGTGATAAGACATGCCAGATTTGTAAAACTTCGGTAAAATTCCCTTACAGTTTTTTGGCAGATTCTGGATCCTTACTTGAGTGGCACCAAAAAGCCAGCTTATGAAAGCACACTGCACGATTCTAATGGTGGTGCAGATTATGTGTTTGCTTAGAGTTTAAAAGAATGTGAGAGCCAGATTCTGCTTTATTATCTACTGTATAATTTTTATTTTTATTTATTTATTTATTTTTAAGAGGAGCTGCCAGAACAGGCAAAAAGAAAAAAAAAAATCCTCAGTAAAATAGTTTCTGAACAGATAAAGACTTAAATAGTTAAAGAATAAAGGCTCTTTAACAAAAATGATCCATAGACAAATGAGAGAACAGGTATAAAAATTAGTGTTTATAATGAACTTAGGAAGGATTGGAACAATAAGTACTTGGAATTCTTTCATCTCTGCCCTTTCACCCATAAAAGTTTCAGTTAGACCATTACAGAGTTCAGGTGTGACAGCAGAAGTTATATTTTTAGACCAAAGTGGTGGCAAGGAATTTTATGATCAATGTCGTGTAGTGGTTGGCGGCTTCAAGACTATCAGTAAGTAACACGCTACAGAGCAGAAATCAATATTCTGATCTGCAAGTAACAAAGACTGCATGGCTCTTTGCCAGGAACAAAATTCCCCAGACAGCACGGTAGAACAGTAGCAGAGCAGAGTTAGGGAGCCAGAGCTTCAGTTTACCAAATGATTTTTTTTTTAATATTTCTCAAGCTCTTTGTAGCTGTACACCTGTGCCAAAACTGTATTCTCTTCGCCTTGTTCTCATGGTTTCATACAATCATAGAATAGCTTGGGTTGGAAGGAATGCTCAAATCCATCCAGTTCAAATCTTCTACAGAGGACAGGGCCGCCATCCACCAGATCAGGTTGTTCAAGGCCGCATCCAACCTGGCCTTGAATAACTCCATGGATGAGGCAGCCACAGCTTCTCTGGGCAGCCGCATTCACCCTCCTGAAATTCTTTAGAATTTCCTCCAAACACCTCATCTAGATCTCCCTTCTTCTAGTTTAAACTGTCCTGCCTCACTCTGTCACTATTAGATGCATAAAGAGTAGGTCTCCATCTCTTTTATAGGCTCCCTGCCTTTACTTACGAGCACTTCTCTCTGCTTACCCACCCCCATAGTCTCTCCCACCCTCTCATAAATCCCCACATGATTCTGCAGTGATCTCTGCCCCACATATTCTTCTCTAGTACCATTGCCTCTTCCCATATCTTCCCAGATTCAGCAATACCACCAGAAAGTCCAAATTACTAAACTTTCTTGTGGACTGTTATGCTGGGAGCAGGATAATGGAAAAATAACTGATACTCCTTATCAACACTGGGTTTATTTCCAGGCTCTGAAGGTAGTATGCTATCACAACTGTAGACTTTTCTGCTCACACAACATGCAATTCTACTGTGTTCCCTTTCTACTCCTACTTAGGAGTGCATTACTTACTCCCTCCCGCATCTTAGCCCATCCCCCAGCATTAATGTCTCCCTCATCAGATCCCTTCTCTCTTCTTTTTTTTTTTTTTTCCCAACTGTTTGATTTCATCTTCCTTTCTGCAGGGTAACAGAAGGAGGAAGGGAAAAACATAGGAACCACTTCAATTCAACTTCCATAGCTCAAGACTAGCTACAGAAAGACCTACCTTAACCTCTACTGCTGTCTTCCATAACGTGCTTGGTAGTATGTATTAGCTTAACGTTTAGTGAAAATGAAAAGCAAATAAAATTCCTTGTTTTTTCTTCAGGAAAAGTATAGGGGGTACTGCTCTAGAGTCGAAGTAATTCCCTGCCTCCCTCCATGCAACTGATGCTTCAGGTCTGTTGTAAATAATTAAACAACAAAACACTACAACATAGCTAAAGAATGCATTTTTCCAACTCTCATCTTCAGATGATTCACAATTCTGGTTAATTCAGAAAACAGAACTAAAGACGCCGTAAGCCAGAAACTAACAGAGAAAAAATTCCATTCAAACTACTTCAGTTCAACAACATTAAAACCTTAAAACAGGAGGTACTGGCATCTGGGATGCGTCCTGGAAAGGTGCAAAACATGATTAAGTCAGTGTGATCACTGTGGTGTAATCATTCATTATACAGCAGGAAATTCCAAAAATTCTAGGTTCCCTGCCCATTCAAAGATGAGGTCTGTGGGATACTTTTTTGCATTTTGTACTGCTGATCACACTGAAAAAGCACCTGTTTTTGATAAGCATTCCTCAAAACTGGGCCTCATACTCTTCAGAAGTAAAAACATAGTAACAGCAATCATACAGCTGCTCTAGATGGAGTTACTTAGAAGCAAAGACTTTAAGCTACTGAATAGTGGCAACAGCCACACAGGAGTCCCTTTACACTGTCTTTCCCTGGCCTTTTTGACCTGATGTAAAAGATAAGAAGTCATTTGTACCATGATAGCAGAAAAAAAAAAAAAAAATTCTCCACAGCTCTTGGTCATTTTTGGGTTCTTGTGACGTGTACCTGGAATAGAATCCTGAAATGGAAAAGCATAACAAAGTAACATGATGGGAATAAAGTCTCTTTAAATGAAGATAAGCAGCCAGAATGAAAGTCTGAATGATTGTTTAGACAAGAAACAACAACAACAACAACACATTAAAGGGATTTGCTTAATTAAAGGCAAAAATGATCACCTGGAAAACTGGTATATTCCTCAACATTATTCCTGTGAACGATGTCAACCCTCTATACATACCATGTCCTTGCTAATTGAAATAGACTATATCAATCTTATAACAGATTATAAAATTTCCATACACTATATATATATATTTTATTCTTTCTGGATATGAGCCATGATGCATGCACTTGCTTCCTACTGAAAAAGAACCAGTTTTCAGATACCTTATCTGTACTATGAAATCAGGAGAGGGGGAGGCTGACCCACACGCTTGTTGACAGACGTTACAGCATTACAATGTAAGGAAATAAAGTAATGCAGGATTAACCAAAGTCTTTTTGGAGGCACTACTCCAAACTTATTCTTGCTTTAAACAGCACCTATAATGTAGAAGTGACAACTTACACTTCCTGCACACTAAACTTACAAGATTACAGGGCAACTACTTTATTTTTTTCACAGTGTTCACATTTAGAATTATATGCATTAATTAATTTACCAGATATAAGTTACATATCGCTTTAAGCCTGTTTTCAGTTGCACCAGGAATAAGGCAACAACAACAACAAAAAACTAGTACCTTGCAGTTTCATGTGAACTAATACTTCTCACAAAATGTCTGAACAGGTCACAGCTGACTGCATTTGATGTTTAGAAATGCTATTTTCAGATACAAATGCGACATGGAGAAGTTTTGTATCACATTCAGTATTTTTGTTACGGCTAATGTTTTTACAGAACCACAGAATTGTAGAGGTTGGAAGGGACCTCTACAGATCATTGAGTCCAGCCCCCCTGTCAAAGCAGCTCCCTAGCCCAGGTTGCACAGGTAGGCATCCAGGTAGGTCTTGAGCATCTCCAGAGAAGGAGACTCCACCACTTCTCTGGGCACTGTTTCACTTTTTTTCATAGATTTATAGAAAGCAAGTTTTCTTCTTAAGATGTTATTTACAGTTCAGAATGGACCCATCATTTAAATTTTTTGCAGTGTAGCTAATAATAAGCATTTGATTGAGTTAAAAGATATCTATTTGAATAAATATGGCAATTGCAGGACATCTGAAATTTTAAAATGCACATGCAAAAACAATTTTCTCTCCTGCTTACATATTTATGCCTCTCAAATACACAACACAGTAACATTAAACCTTAAAGATAACCTATTAATTACTATTTGGTCCAAGCCATTCATGCATTCCTGTCTGGAGAAGAGAAGCTGGAAGAGAATGGCTGCTGTAATGAGACATTAAACAATTATTTTCCTGCTTACCAAGTTAAATAGAAATTAAAAGTTGTTTGTTTTTATTTGTTTTCCCCTCAAAGATCCAAGTATAACCTCTGTTGTTTTGCCCAAATAGTCCTCTAGAACACAATACTAAGTAAGAGGAGTCAATAAAACCAATTGCAGTCACTGCTGGATTCACTTTGTCATCAGTTAGGAAAGTAAGAACTATGTCTACTTCTGTGCTCCTGGCCAGGGAGGTGTAGTACAGTGTCCTGTAGCTTAGAGAGCTCTTGTGCCTCTTCAGTGTTCGTGTTAGAATAGCATGAAGTGCTATAATATGGAACATCCAGCAACAGAAGAAGTGACTGAATTAGTTTTGTTTTTTATTTGAGATAGAAGTATGGAAATTGAACAAAAGTTCTGTGATTCTTAAGTTTCCTGAAAATTGGAATCCTATTTATACTCTCATGATTTTTCTCATGCCTCTTTATCAACAACTAACCATAAGCACAACTAGTAATCATCCTTGTTTCTATATTTAAGACAAGGCATTATAAATGTTTTATTCTTGAAAGTATTTTTCTTGTAGAAAATAAGAATTGCACTGACTTCATTGGACTGCTGGTGGTTATCTTTCTATTTTTGCATTTTTCTATTTAGTTAATTCTCAGTTAAGAGGCACAGAATTCTAATTTCTTAATGTCAGCTTAGATACCAGTTTATACATAGATAAGTGAATACACCCTTCCACTCTCTTTCTTTTCTTTTTTTTCCAAACAAAATCGTAAGTTTATTTCACATGGATGCTTGTTTTGAAGATGTAGACGCAGACTCCTGTAGGAGGCAGATATTCTCAGGTACTCCTTATAGGAGATTCTGTTCTGTCAGGCAAGGGTACTCATAATAGCATTAGCCCTGCTTGTGTTTGTAATCCTTCAACAGTAGTGTGTGTGAACCCGTGCTAATTTTTTCTACAGCTATACACAGAAATGTTGGCACAAGTTTAATGTAAGCAGGCCTGGTCTTGTGTGCCTAGCATAGGCAAGTCTCCAGCAACTCATTGAACCAGCAATTTGCCTGGTTAAAAAAAAAAAATGCATGATTTCATTACATTCTTACTTCAGTACACACAGAAAGAAGGACAAAAAACCTCCCTGAAACTGCAGCTTTTATGTTCTCAGTACTTTCATACAGCTGAACAGACTTCTTGGTGCTTCACACAACTCCCTTAAAATTTTTAAGAAAAAAATTGAGAACATGGGCCAGAAATCATAAGGCAATAAGAAGCTGCCTTCATTCTTATGGCCAGAACTGCAATGCACATGCTGAAAGTCCATCTCCCCTGCCTTTACAAAGTGCCATCAAACACAACAACTGGGAGATGACTACAGATCAGCAGCCCCTCCCCAAAAAAATCCTTCGAGCTGCTCACACCAAAGTGAGCATGCTGACATTTTCATGTGGTTGACTAACTTTTCTTCATGGCTACTATAAATTCAACTTGTTATAATTACTGTCAATAAAATTAATGAAATTACAAGCTGCTCAACAAAAGGAATATCAATCTGTAGCATTTTATTAGGTCAGTAAGACCTTAATTTATCACCGGTACACTTTGAGTAAGGCAGGGACTTGGCTCACAATTTGTAACTGTTGTAATTTCTTAAAGCTACATTCCAGGATCTTAGAAGCATCTAATATATTGATTCTGCTTGCATGATCAAGAAAGAGCTTCTCAAATTAAGCAGAACTTCTAAAAGACTTTCTACAGACTTACTACACCTTCGATGCTGAGCCAAATCAAAAAGAATTGTAGGTCAAAAAACAAAATGCAGCATATTTTCAATAACTGCCAGATTGGGAAGGTACTTTAACCACAACTCTTTTTAAGAAGGGCTTGCAAAGTTTTGCACTTTGGAACAGCGTGAAAAGATCTACACCACATTAGTTTCTTCATTTATTGGAAAACAATAAGGACAATGCTGCACTCTTTTCATTTGTGATATTTTTTATTTATAATTGACCTGATGTCATGCAAAATCCTTTACAATATTTTTAAAACGTGAGCAATTCATATTCAAAAAACAGAGCACAATTCCATTTTACCCATTATTATCTTAAGTGATGAGAAAAGCCTCTTGGGTTATTACATGGCCAACTAATATTTGCCTTGCTCTACAGAGCAATGTGGTGCCTTTGATTGACACTGGCCAGCTGATAGTCTGGTGCAAGAATCTAATTCTTGAGCCTCTGACAACGTAAGCGATGTGAAATATAATGGAGTTCTACATTTAATATTTTGGGTGACCTCACTTTCAAAACTATCTGAGCTATTTTACAATCTGCTTTCCATTTTCAGCCATCTCCCAGTTACTGAAGAACTTCAACTTCACTGCAAGTCAGTGGGACTTAGAATTTATATTATGCAAAACCACAAACAGTCCTCTGAATAATTAAGAAAAAACATCACCACCAGAAAAAAAAAAAAAAGAAGAAAAAAGAACAGTTAATAGCTCCACATGTTTTATCATTCAGTCAGACTTAGAAAAACAATTTATTTACTTTCTAGAGTCTTCTGACCTTGCTTTAGTAAAAAGCCAACTTTGGCAGGCTATGTCTGGTGACCACAAGTTTCTGACAGCAGCCCTGGCTCTCAGCAAAACATCCATCTGCTGTTCAGCAGCATGCTATAGGCCTGACTTTATGATTTTGACACAAACACATATATATGTATTTAATACCTCAACTTTCAGCCATCAGCAGAAGTGAGATAATTTTATTATATCTTCACTTCGCATGGGTTTGAAGAGAAGAGTTTTGGCAAGAATTCTGCTGCAGACTTCTTCAGCTACTAACACACATTATGCAGAACAGTCACAGTCCTAATGAAGAGAGAAAAGTAGATTAAGTAGGGACCTACCAAGTTTATAATTTATTTTATTTTTTGGTGATAAACATTCATTTTAGTAATCAACTGGAATGAGGTTCTTGTTTCTATAGCGTCTAGCTCATTGTTGGGTTTACTTAAAGAAGTCAGACAGATAAAAATAAAGCATCTTCTAACCTAGCTGTGTGCAAATTTACCTGCTGTAGGAAGGATACATTGCCTTATTCACTGCAAACGAGGAAGATCTGCAGTACTCCACGGTTCCTTGAATGCAATTAGATTTATTTCAATTTTGATAAATGTGCCATAATGACAAGATCCTTTCTTAGTGTGTGTAGTTTTTTATTCATTTCGTTTGGTTTGTTTTTTTCTCTTATTTTGGGGAATTTTTGTCTGGCAAGCATTCTCAGGTCAAATCTTACTAAAAAGGCCAGCTTGTACTGATAACTTAGGAATGAACTTAAGCAAAATCATGAGGACTTTTGAGAGCAAATCTGCTCTAAAGTAAAGAAAATCCCCCCTAGCTCTACTGGTTGAGGACTGCCAATGACTGCCTAATCACAACAGTAGCTATGACTGGAATTGTCATAATAAACAATGTTACAAACAAACAAACAAACAAATACAACCCCAAAACTTCCAACTATGAACATTAGTAAAACTGGTTTAGAAATATTTGGACAACACTTATTCTCAAAGAGTCAACTCTTCTCTCATTCTTTCTTTTTCTTTCTTCCTTTCTTCTTTCTTTCTTTTAAGAAATAAGAATAGTTTTTTGCTTTAAAAGAAAATATTTCATTTCTCTACCATATAAATCAATTATGTAGAAAAATAATTTCAAAGGTTCCTCGTATGAGGAACTACAAAATTGCCATGAAAAGCAACTTGTCATTTCTCACAGGGCTACTTGCCTTTCAGCTACAGAGAAGCAAAGCCTCCTCCACTTCTGGTTTTAAAATGCTGCTGGCACAGTCTCTTTGAGGAAACACTAGAATTAGTCTTACTTGAATTTTCAGCTTTTCAATACTTATTCCAGCTGAAACAGTTTAAGGTTCTAAGAAAAGGCTTTTTTTTCTTAGGTGTTGGCTTTGCAGCTCGGGAGACTTTATCAAGCAAGGTCACATTAAAGAGTGCTGGGTTACGTCCTCAGATAATTATTTAATTTAGAACAATGAAGCTGTGTTTGGAAATTATACCTGTCACTTTAAAATATGCCTCCTCCTGATTTAACACTGATTCATGGCACAAGACCCAGTTTTAAAATTAAGTCAAAACGAAAGCAGTGTTTTTTAAATAACAGGTCAACTGAACCTGAGTGATTTCAGAGAAAGAGAGCTATTTATAATTGTCATCCAAACCTGATGTTTTTATACATAATTTTAAAGAGAAAGAGAAGATATTCTGGGGATTTTTATTTTCCTTCTGCTAAAGGAAAACAAGTATCTTAATCTGCAAATCATCTTCTAGTGAAGTATAAAAACATTCGAAAAACTGTGACAACACAGGGATTTCATTAAGTAATTATCTCTATCAGTATACTTAGGCTTAGAAGACCTACTGAGAGGTCAAGTGAAGGAAGTAGTATAACTAAAAAATAAAGAATCTTTGTTTCAAAACATTTATACTTTAGTAAGTGCTAATCACTTTATAGCAACATATACATTTATTTATTTATTTATTAAGCTGTTTGTCTTCACCTGGGACTCCTTTGTGAACCCTATGATGCAGCTGTTCTGCTTATTCTGAAGATACAAAGATTCAGAAACATTCTGTCTCACACTGTAAAAAGTGGTTAGGCATTGGAACAGGCTGCCCAGGGAAGTGGTGGTGTCATCATTCCTGGAGGTGTTTAAGGAAAGGGTAGATGTAATACTTAGGGACAAGGTTTAGTGGGCAATACTGGTGGTAGGTGGACAGTTGGTCTAGATATCTTAGAGGTCTTTTCCAACCTTAATGATTCTGAGATTCTATACAGTTTTGAAGTTGCTCTGCAAATTCTACCGAAGAATAATTGTGGCAGATGAAATATATATAAAGGAGACATTAACTTTGAATCCCTCTATATATTTTTCACTGTTTACAAAAATATAGTTGTTTTCAAAGTTCAGAGTCCTAAGTGCTGTGAGGAGCACGTGGTATCTAACACAGATTTGCATTGCTGCAATTACCATGCTAGTAGTATGCCATTTTCAAAGGGCCTTTCTTCTGAAGACTTGTGTACTGGGATGCTGATGTTCTAGGATGCTGAGACCTCTGCAGGCTTAACCCTAAGTGCTTGTGAGGCCTGAGCTGAAAGAGGAAGATGCCTAACTTTCATTTTCACCTTCATTAACGTTATCAGTGTTAGGCCTAGAGAGGCAGGCAAATTAAACAGAACTAATTACACCACAAATAGCTGTCTCTCACTTATTTTGTTATTTTAGCAATGTTGTTTCAGAGGCTTTCTTCTATATTATCACAGAATTTCATTAACGGACCAAAAGTAATGAACAGCTTCTAGTAGGGAGGAGACAGTGATCACATCACTACAAGGCTAAACTGACATATTTCTGTACGTCATTTGGTAAGCAGTGTATGCTTACACACACACACACACACACACACACACACACAAAACATTAAAAAAAAAAAAAACCACCTTTCAAGTTATTGTTACTTTCCAGCAACTATTGCAATGTAGCAGTACTTCAAAACATCATATATTTCAGATGTTGGATCTTGAGTACTTTATAAAAGCAGAAATTTCATTGAGATAATAGCTTTATTCTTGAAAGATACAAAGCCTTAATTGGTAATCTGTTTTCTGGAGAAAATCCAGAAGTGAAACAAAAAAATCCTCACTCCAATGTGTTGGAGAAGCAGAATAAAGTAATGTAATTCTTTCTGTCAGCAGAAAGCTACTGTGGGAAAAAAATATTTCTCAACCCAACTGTTTAAAACAGTACAACACCAGACAAAATATCCCACACTGAGATGACACATCTACTGTACATCCTCCGGCAAGCAGGCCCAATATTCTAGACAACATATAAACAAGTGTCTTTTTACAGAGGGACAGAACGGCTCCAGTTCCAAATCATAGCTTTCAATAACAAAGCAGGGAAGTGAAAACTCCAGTTTATTTACAAAGCGTACGTGCTACAAATGACAGAGATAAAAGCCTTTCCGAGAAGAAATTCAAGGAGTATGTTAGCATGTAGCCTTATAATACTCCCTTTGATACTCATTAGAAGTACAGATATATGTGTAACACAGACCAGTTGTAAAACTAGGGCAAACTGTATTTGAAACCTTATCAAAAATTAAAGAGTATATTAAGAGCAATTAAAGCAAAATAAAGCTTTTCCAGAGACTGCAATTACACTTCTTGAAAGAAAGAAATTACATGTTTTTTCTTGGTTCAATATTTTTATGGGTCAACTGCAAGGACAAAATAAAAGTCAACAGGAGCTTCACACAGGGATGGAGGAAGGAGGCTGCAACACGAAAGAGAATACGACAGAGAAGAGCAGAGAGAAAAATCAGATAGTCTTACATAGTTTGCACCTTCTGAAACAATTTTTGGGTGAAATTTCACCACCCAGTACTTTTTTTTTAAAGTTACATAGACTTTTTTTCACACTTATCTTTCTCTAAGAGTGTGTTATATTTCAAAAAGGAACAAAATCAGCAAAATCCCAGGGCAAGCTTTCTGCATGCTCAGCCTAGATTGTCACACTTCCTATCCTTATAATCCAAGAGAAAATCTAGGCTAAAAACGTGTGCTATAAAATCAGTTCTTCAGGTTCTCCTGACAGCAGAATCAGAACTTACATGGACTTGCCAAATGTTCTGGTGTCTTTTAGAGCGTTTTTCTCCACCACAGAGGTCAGTCTGACACTAACTCTTACATATCAATGGGATCAGCATAGTCAACTGATTTCTCTTAATAGAGCATATCCAATGACACCTTTCTTTACCAAATGGCTATGGCACAGTGTTTATAAAAGAATATTTGTGCAATGGTATTTATTTTCTTAAAACTACAGGGAAGTCTCCTGCCACCAATTTTCAGCAGCACAGAAGCTGGCTTCAACAGATCTGACCTTGTTTCCTTCTTGTTACCAAGGCTGCTTGGAGAATGGCTTGGCACACTTCTGAGAGAGAATTTCACAGTGCCCTTGAAAAGACAGCCTGAAGCTGTTCTTCAACTTTCCCCAGCTACAACAGAAGAGGGAGTTTAAACCCTCCCTTCTCCCAGAATCTCACAGCCCTGCTGTGTATTCCCTGGTGTGTGTGTAGACTTGGAAGGCTGGATTGGACTCACCTTGCTGGAGCAAAAAATACCATCCACCTTGGGGAGCTCAAGAGAATTTTTCCTGTCAGCATGCTGGCATGGAGTGCTGCTTTCTCCTCCCATGTCCCAGCCAAGGTTGAGGCTTTTATCTCTCCAGCATCCCACTGTGGCTTGCCTTTGGGACCCATGTGATTCCTCCATTTTCACTGTCAGACCTCCTTTTTTTGCCAAATCATGGCCTTTTCTGAGAAAAAGGTTAAAGCGGAAACTCCCATCATTCCCATTAGCCACAAGCAAGTGTAAGGTCAAGGTGTTTCCAGGTCAAGGTGCTTCCAGGCATCAACCAGGCCAAAGGTGTCTGAGTTTTGCCCTTGAAGTTGAGATTTGACCACTATGTTGCACATGCATTGCTCTAAATTTACTACTCAAACACAGGCTTGACCTTCTGGAAAGTTCCTAATTCAATTTTATTATTAAAACCCCATGTAAAGATAGGAACTTAAAAAATTGGCACCCAGAGCACTCTT
This sequence comes from Oreortyx pictus, assembly GCA_036925125.1. Lineage (NCBI taxonomy): Eukaryota > Metazoa > Chordata > Aves > Galliformes > Odontophoridae > Oreortyx > Oreortyx pictus. Next base: position 37,156,908 of record JAUPFR010000003.1, read on the forward strand.
CTTTCATCATAAATACTTAAATGGAGGAAAAAACAGAGATAGAAATTCCTGAGATTTTCTCTACAATTAAAAATAAATAATTAAAAGCATATGGTATTTCACATTTGGCTCTAACTTAGTGAAAGCACAGCACAGCAGAAATCCTTTTGTATAACCAGCTGTGTATCACCTTATTTTTGGACTGTTGAATACTGACTGCAGCTGCTTCATAGGAAACTATGTTTGAAAAAGCTAATTATATTTCAAATATTCCAAGGAAAGTGGCCAGAAGAGAACAGAAATGACATAGTTTTGTTCCTGTCGTCAGACACTGGCAGGAGCAAAAGTTTGTTGTGATTGAGGTTTTAACACATTTCAGAAGCCTGCTGCCTGAGATAGTTCTGTGATTACGTACCTACTGATCTATTTCCCCTCCATGTTTATGTTGGAAGGATGGCACATTATTTTGAAAGAAACGAACAAAAAAAAAAGGGGGTTGCAAAGGAAACTGTAGCAACTGCTCCTGATTTAGAGTAATTTAACACTAAAGCATATAAAGAGAATGTGCAAGTCAAATGTCAAAATAACGAACATGCAATAAATAGTGCATTAATGCTTTCAAGCTAGCTCATGTAGTATTGTAGTCCTGAAGGTAGTGTGACTCTTCCCCCAGACCCTAAGGGACTCTGAATTACATCTTACATGCAGAGCATTCAGGCTATCATAGGAGGATGACATATGCTATTACTATGTAAGGAGAACAAAATATTTCCTTCAGATTAGAGGCCAAGACTTCTCACCAGTGCAGACACAGGTACAGGCATTGCCTACACTCTAATTTTTCCCACTTTTGTAGTTGAACTACGTTGTGCTCCCAGTACTTTTTTTTAATTTTGATTTGGGCATTTTCTTTTGGTCATCAGTCTTCTGGAGAACTGAAAAGAGCATCAGAGTTTTAATGACACTGCACAGCACTCAGGACAGGGCATGGTCTAAAGATAAAAAATGAAATATTAGCCTAGTGCTAGACAAAAATCTTTTGGATGTCCTGTCACTCCAATCTCTTGAAGTAAACTTAATTTAAAATTGATAAAAATAAAAATTGATGGCTATGAGTTCTTTAAATAAACAGTATCTTGTTAGAGCTTGATCCCAGATTTCACACTTGCTCCAGGGGATTCCAAAGCACAGAAAAATCACAGTTGTTGGATTTCTTTTTCCCTGCAGTTATAATAGAATTTAACTATAAAGAAGATAAAAAAATATTACCCAGGGAAACTGTAGTCTTTTTAAAAGAAAAACAAAGAACTCTGTCTAATAAATTATCCTCTTTCTGGATAAATTAACTCTTCACATTGTAAATATCAGAAACATTGGTCAACATCTTCTTTCCAACAGTGGAAAATTAAAAATGCTTATAAAGAGATGTACACAAGATTAAACAAACAAACAAACCACCAAGATTTTCAATTAATGAAGAGGAATTTGGACAGATGAACTTCTGAGTAACATTCCTTGCTTCAGTCATGATAGGATATGTACAGGCACTGAAGCAAGATAGATGATGACTTATCTAATGTAGGGAAGGATTATAATCACAGAACTGTAAGGGTTGGAAAGGACTTCAGGAGATCATTTAGTCCAGCAGCAGGTTACACAGGAAAGTGTGCAGTCAGGTTTTGAATATCTCCAGAAAATATAGACTCAACAGTCTCTCTCGGAAGTTTGTTCCAGTGCTCTGTTGACCTCAAAGTTAAGAAGTTATTCTTATGTTCTTATGGAACTTCACATGTTTCAGTTTGTGCCCATTGCTCTTTCTCCTCTCGACTGGCATCACTAAAAACAACCCAGTCCCATCTACTTGACACTGGCCCCTTAGGTATTTATAAATATTGATCACATTCCCCCAAAGTCTCCTCTACTCCAGACTGAACAGACCAAGTCTCCCAGCCTATCCTCATAAAGGAGATCCTCCAGGCCCCTCATCATCCTCATGGCCCTCCACTGGACACTCTCTAGAAGTTCCCTGTCTTTCTTGAACTGAAGAGCCTAGAATTGGAGCCAGGTGCTCCAGATTTGGCTTGCTCAAGGCAGAGCAGAGGAGGAAGAGAACCACCCTGAGCCTTCTGGCCACACCTTTTTAATGCACCCTAGGATACCATTGGCCCCTCTGGCCACAAGAGCACACTGCCAACCCATGGACAATCCGGTGTCCACCAGGACACCCAGGTCCCATCCCACAGAGTTCCCCTCCAGCAGGTCAGCCCCTGGCCTCTACTGATGCATGTGGCTTTTTCTCCTCCCCAGATGCAGGCCTTTGTGTCTGTCCTTGTTGAACTCCACAAAGTTCCTTTCCAACCAGCTCTCCAGTCTGACCAGGTCTTGAATGGCAGCACAGTCTTCTGGTGTATCAACTATTTAAAGTATGAACGTAAAGCCTCTGAAAGCATCTGTTTATATTGCTTCAGTTCACACTGGAAATCACTTTCATTCCTATCTACAACAGTCATGACACCACAATACCGATAAATGAACCACAAACAAGAATAAAACCCCAAATATTACCAGCCTGAGGCATCAAGCGCCTGCTGTTAAGACCACAACCTTACAGATATATGTGCACATTAGATAAAAAAAAACAACAAACATGCATAAGAAATATTTGCCTTTTGTACAAAAGACTGTGCTATAGGAAGTGTGACAGCAAATGCCTTTGTGAGTTAGGCTCAAAATATATATTACCAGTAATTGTAATGCTGTTCAAAAGGAGGGGAGAGCAGGTTATCCAATTGTGATAGGATCTAAAAGAGATTGTAGATGGACTTGGATAACAGATATAGTGATTTTCACAGAAAATACTGTTGTTCAGCTGAGTGTAAGAAGGAAATAACACAGACGCTTGAACTTCAGTGAAAGACAGGAGAAAGTCCCTATGCTGGAAGACACCTGAAGTGAAATAGTTCCTGCAATCTGCAAGGTAACTGCTGTTCAGCTAGTCACAACACTATGCTATAAATTTAAACTTCTCTGAGACCTAAGCAAGATCTCACAGACACTGACTCAGAGTTAATAACTTTATGAAGCTGGTACATATGAGTCAAATTCATGTCTGAATGCAATTGTCCTTGCCCAAAGCTGAAAATAAGTCCTACTGTAAAACAAATGTAATTATGTCTATGCAGGAAGGAACACATCCAGAACGATCATGAAGTTGGTTGTAATCAATGACCTTTTCCGAAATACCTTGAACTCTTTCTTTTGTTGATGGAACTTTCTAAAAGTATTCTGGGAGCCATAGGTTTCTGGCTTGTACCCATTTTAAACACTGCTTATCGCTCAGTGTTACAATTTGTTATCAGATGACCCTGTGCTCATATACAAACACAACCACTATCAGGCACAGACAGGCTATAATCTGGCAATAACTTTAAAAAACAGAAACAAACACAATGTGTAGGGAATATTAATAAACTCAAGGAATTCTGGCACAGAATAAGACTGCTAGTAAGTATTTGGAGTAAAGTACAGTAGGACATGATAAAAGTCCATGTTAATTCAAGTTCTATTCCCCATGACATAAACTATCCCAAATCACTACTGTCACTTGAAGTGTTCTCCTTAAAACAATTCAGAATCCTTTATCCAGCTTTTGAAAATGTGATAAATACCTTGTTTTATAGGATTCTGTTGCATCTGCTCAGTTGAAGCACTGATATCTGTACAGAATTAGTCATTTTATTGTGAACATTGCTCTATTGTAATCCCTTGCTCTAGCAAATATCATATTAGCATACATAACAGGACAAATCTATCAATTTTCACGAGTCTTCAGTATCTGTAACAAATGCCAATTTTTTTGAGAACACTCCCAAATAGGAAGCTGTGTAAAGCACTCGAATTTCAGAAATTATCAACAGTGATCCTAGTTCATAACGTGTCTTAGTCTCATAATCTCTTATAATAATGTATTCTCAAAAATAAGACCACATTGTACTAAACTGTAACAGAAAGTCAATGAATCATTGTCCATTTGCACCCTCACAAGAATATCATTGAAGTAAAATCCAGAAATGACAATACAGTCATTTACCTGCTCTAATGATGAGAACTCTATAGTCAACTGGATGGATAAGAAGAGAATCAAATCATGTCATTCTTGCATAAGCACCAGTTCTGAAGGGGACGACTTTTTGATTAAATAAAGAAATTGCCTGTATCAAAGACTCATTTGCACTACTAATAGGAATCTGTGCATGACATTTCAGCAGAATAGCATATAAAATAGAAATGCAGAAAAATTCTAATTTAGGTTATGTTGAAATGTTTTTGAGAAGAACAATGTATTTGTCCAGATGCAAGTTCAATGCCCTTGGCCATAGCGTGATTAAATACCATATGTAGGATTAAATTCCCCATTTTTCATCTCTGTCTATCCAGTCATCTGGAAAAAAGTGGGAGGCTCGCAAACAGTGTCTCTACTCACACTATACCCAGCCATGGGACTCAAAGCTCACAATGCAGCTAAAAGTTGTAACTGGAAACTAGAGCACAACACAGTGATAGGACATATGTTCAGTATCTAGCCTGAGATACACCACATATAATTTCTTTCTCCGTTTCTAATGTGTTAAGAGATCATCATACTATCACACTCTTGGTTTTTGGATTAAAGTCTGAATCTCATTAATTTTGTATTATCAAAATCCAAAAACATTAGTTAGCCCATGCGGGTGGCATTAATATGGCTTACTTAGGACTTATGCTTACCAAGCGTGGAAATAAACGGGATTCCATTTAAATGGCGCTATTTCTTCCTAACCTTATCCCTCAAGCTGATGCAAGAGTTCCTGGAGAACTTCACACTTTGACATTTTAGAGATAGGCTTACTTAAGAGAGCATGGAATATTTTAAGCCACTCAGTACCATTTTTCTTTGATATGTGAGGCACATTCCATTTATTTATTTCTTTATTTAAGATCTCAGTAGTTTATCTGCAGAAGTGAGAAGAGTCAGCAGCTTATAAAGAAGAGTTTGATTTTGAAGAATTCAATCTCTAGACTGATGGTTCATCTATGCGTCTTAATATAAATGCTCTTCTCTCATCATTACCATGATGTCACTGATTTCAGATGACTAATCAGGAAGGAGGCTATGCCTAAACTGGATGAGAGTATGAGTCTAAAGTATTATCTTTTTTTCTGCTAAGACCAGTTGGGGAACTCCCACTCAGAAATTATTTCTTAAGCAAACTAAACAGAGAGGCCGAGGTGCCTGTACAGTCTGCCTAGACACATACATCAACAGACTGCACCCATGCAATAAATCCATTCATTGTCTGTTGTTAACTTTTAATATTTATATTAATATTACATGCACAAGTCTCACAGCACATTTTTTAAAAACATGGAAAAAAAATCTTCCCTAGACACACTTGTTATCTAATACTATCAAAAAAGAAAGCAGAGAGATAATTACATTATTTCCATTTACAAATGGGTATATGCAGGCATACGTTTTTATTAAAATGAATATCACCAAAACTAAGTACTTGAAATTACAAAGATAAGAGGAATGACAAAATCTTTTCATTAGCTAATATTAGCCACCTGAATATGAGCTACAGAAAATTTGTATAATGAAAGTTCAAAAACAATGCAAAAACAGAATGGCATGTGGGACCGTATGAGATGCGCAATAACATAAAGTGGTTATTTTTATTCAAAAGATCTATAGTTCAAGAAAAAGTAAATATTTGACAACTTTTATTTTCCAGTTAATCACATTGATTCAATAAAAATATTTTAATTCAGTAAATTTTAAAACAATAATTTAATTAACTGTGCCACCATTCTTTCTCTCAGATTATTTTCCCCAAGGATGATCTCAAGATAACTAATTTCCAAAAACCAATTCAATTTATGTATCTCTTTACATCAAAATATTGTTCATATATTCTAAAACGCCTCTCTCTCTAATTTACAATAATTTACTTAGCTAATTTTATGAGAGTTTATGTGAAATTTTAATTGGATACATTCTTCTTTCATTTGAATTTATGCAAAAATATTCTAACGCATTTCAATTTGGTGGAGTCAGTTCACATATATTCTAATAAAACTAAACATGGAAATTAATACTTTAACACTGCAAACCCTTGATTAAAATATAAAATAACACTAGAGATCTAAATTTTATTGAATAAAAACTCCTCATTTAGGATCATAAATTGAGCCTACTTCATCTGAGAGGTAAGATTCTGTGACAAAACGAAAATCCACAAATAAGCAGAAGGTATTAAATAAGAATAAAATGAAAGTATCACATTTATATCTGGCACTAAGGGAACCATTATTCAAATATTATGACTAATTCTGGCAATTACACTTTGAAAGACATTAAAGTTTGAGCATCATTTTTTGAAAGCAGAGGAATAAGTTGATGTTGGATGCTATAGAGGAAGGGACTGAAAAAGCATCTATAGATTTCTTCTAAGAAACAGTATTGTTGGCTACATTGACTAGAAACTAATGGAACTCAACATACCTGGAATACTTCCCTGACTCACCCATTGGAGTACATGGCCTGGTGATATCCCGATTTCTATATCACTGTGAATAGACAGAAAGATGATTGCTTTTAAGGTATGTGAACACCACAGTTTGGAGAAGTGATTATTAACGAACATTCTGTAAAAAAATACTTTCCTCCTTAGGGGAGCACTTGAACATATTATTCCAACATGTAACTGTGGCTGAATCATTTTGTGTGGCTTTGTGGCTACTTGGGCAGAGCATGAGGTGCACTCCACTCATTTCTTTAGCAAACCCATTGTTTTATTTTATTCAAATCTGTGCTGGTTGATCTTGTCAGCTTAAGTCAGTAGAATCATTCTTCTGACATCTTACAGTCTTATGAAGTCTAAGAGCCCCAGGATAACACTTTTCAGGACCTAAAAGAAAAGCAGTGGTGTGTGGGGAAAACTGCAGAACTGGGGCTGCAATTATGCCGAGTTCTAGTGTGCAACCCTCATTTCTTGTACCTACAGAGCTACTGTAATCTTCTCTTAAAGTGTTTAGAGCAAGCAGACATATTCCTCAACCTATCTAAACTGACACAGGGCTGTTAAAGTTATTGCAGTGTTGATTTCAGCATCCCAGGAGATGGATTCTCAGACTGTAGAAAAGTCAACCTAGAGGAAACATTTTTCCTTTCCCTTTTTCCTTTTTTTTTTTTTCTTCTATTCTCTATTTTGAACAACATATCTAAAAGAAAAACAATTATCTGTAGGAAATTACTGAGTGATCTACAGATGCTAGTTGTTTGCAAATGTAAATGTAAGAGTATTTCCATTTATGGAGTTGAAATGCATTCCAAGTGGCACAGCCAGTACAGTGTCAAGCTTTTTGTCACGATAAGGCCAGCACAGGAAGCCACGAGAGACCAGGAAGGAAGTACTATCAGGCCAGAGAGGGGACCCAACAGCAACAGCAGCAGTGGAGCTCTTGTATTTAGGCTATGTAACAACTGCACTATTTTCCAAAGATAAACAGCTGCAAGTGCAAAATACCAGCTCCTGTCTCTTTAAACATACTAGGGAGAGAGAAAAAAAAATCCTTGTTTGCTGTGTTTGCCTTTTGCTTCTAGCAGCTTTCTAAGGGAAGGAGGCAACAGGGAAAGTACTTTTTCACATAAACATTTCTTCTGGGATACAGACCAGATTGTTTATAGCAATTCAGTTTGACCCTAGGCATGCTAAAGGAAATGGCTTTAGTATTGGGTTTGATCCATTATGGCAGAGGTGACTCCAAGAGGTTTAGTTTGCACTGCTGTTTCCAAACATCACCTGCTTCCCAATATTTCCCAGTGGAAAAAAGGTCAGGGAGCAAGTTAAGGAAAAAGGCAAAACTCTTACAAAGTTTGGCTTGTAAAAGAGCTGTGCACTGAAAAGTCTAGGATTGTTTCCCAGTTTTACAACACTAAAGGTTTTCAGAGCAAACTGAAGAGTTCAGACGAATGCAGCTAATAAACTATTTTTTCATCCCATGACATTGATTGATTTACATGTCCTTCCATCTCAATCTCATGATAAAATAAAAACATTTTACGTTTTTCACTTTGCAAAGAAGAGAGAGGAACAATAGAAGAGATTCTTGCCTGCTACAGTGGTTCTTTCACTCATTGTTTTGCTTTCTGTAGTCGAGATTTTGCACTGCTGTTCATCTGCACATGTGTCAGAATAACTTGGCAATGTGCCTTTTGGTAGTTCTGAGGAGTTACCTCTAGAGAATAAGAGATACTGAAAGAAACTATCCCTTCGTACCTGATTTCTGTCAGGACTGCCATGAAAGAGGGCAATAATCATAATGACAAATCAGAGAGCTCTAACATTTTGCCCTAGATTTCATTCATACTTACTATCTTGTTCAACTAGCCTAGATAAAGCTAGGGTCCTTCTTGGTCCAATCATAAATTTTGTAGAACTTCCTGTATTTCCATAGCTTTAAAAAATCAGCATTCTGCTCTCAAAAAACTGTTCTTTCCAATAGTTGCCCACTAGTATTTAATTATGGTTATAACCTAAGTCACAAAACCACAGAATCACAGAATTTTAGAGGTTGGAAGGGACCTCCAGAGGTCAAGTCCAACCCCCCTGCCAAAGCAGGCTCCCTACAGCAGGCAGCACAGGTAGGTATCCAGACGGGTCTTCAATATCTCCACAGAAGGAGACACCGCAACCTCTCTGGGCAGCCTGTTCCAGTGCTCCATCACCCTCACTGTGAAGAATTTCTTTTGCATATTGGTGTAGAACTCCCAGTGCTCCAATTTGTGGCCATTACCCCTTGTCCTGTCCCCATAGACCACTGAAAAGAGATTGGCCATATCCCTTTGTCTCCCACGCTTAAGATATTTATAAATATTGATGAGATCCCTTCTCAGTCTTCTTTTCTCGAGGCTGAACAGACCCAGGTCTCTCAGCCTTTCCTCATACAAGAGATGCTCCAGGACCTTTATCATCTTTGTGGCCATCTGCTGGAGTCCTTCTAGGAGGCCCCTGTCTTTCTTGAACTAAGGAGCCTAGGACTGGACACAGTACTCCAGATGTGGCCTCACCAGGGCAGAGTAAAAGGGGTGGATCACCTCCCTTGACCTGCTGGCCACTCTCCTTTTAATGCACCCCAGGATCCCTTTAGCCTTCTTTGTCACCAGGGCACACTGCTGGCTCATGGCCAGCCTGCTGTCCACCAGATCCTCAAGTCATAGAATCATCATAGAATCATAGAACGGCCTGGGTTGAAAAGGACCTCAAAGATCATCTAGTTTCAACCTCCCTGCCATAGGCAGGGTCACCAACCACTAGACCAGGCTGCTCAGGGCCACATCCAGCCTTGCCTTGAATGCCTTCAGGAGTGGGGCATCCACAACCTCTCTGGGCAACCTGTTCCAGTTCATCACCACGCTCTGAGTGGAAAGCTTCCTCCTAACCTAAATCTCCCTGTCTTAGTTTCAAACCATTCCTCCTTGTCCTATCACTATCAACTCAAGTAAACAGTTGTTTCTCTGCCCTGTTTATATGCTCCCTTCAAGTACTGGAAGGCCATAACAGGGTCTCCCCAGAGACTTCTCCAAGGTAAGGTCCTTCACCGCAGAGCTCCTCTACAGCAGGTCATGCCCCAACCCTCCCTGGGTGCAAGACTCTATACTTGCATTTGTTAAACCTCATCTGTTTTCTAACTGACCAGCTCTCCAGTCTGTCCAGGTCTTGCTGGATGGCAGCACAGCCCTCTGGCATGTCAGCTACTCCTCCCAGCTGTGTATCATCTGCATACTTGCTGAGGGTGAACACTATCCCCACAAGGTTGTCAATGAAGATATTGTACAAGACTAGACTTGGCATCAACCTCTGGGAAACACTGCTAGTCCAAGGTCACCAACCAGACTCTGTGCCACCAATCACCACCCTCTGAGCTTAACCAGTCAAGTGGTACAAAAAGACAGCTTTTATAGTTCATGTCTATCACTGAAACATTGAACTGAAATAGAAAAGAGACCAAAGAAGTAGGCTAGGAAAACAATTGTAGATACTGCATTTTGAGTAATCAGAAAGAGGTTAGAGGCAATTTAAATTACTTTTTATTTCAGAAACATAGCCAACATTCTATGTGTGATGCATTCTAAAGCCCCAGCTCCCAAATCTGAGACACCATTATTTTTTAAAACCTTCACTACTGAGTAGAACAAAAATATGAATCTCAACAGCTTAGAAACCTTAAGAAAGAAATTTAGCATTTTGTTATTTCTAAAGTTCCACTAATTCAAATCCAGTTTCTTGACCTGGAAATTAGGAGATTCAGATTCATGCATTTTGAACACACCAACCACCAATAATTGATTTTGTTGAAGCACAACCTCACTTTCAAAAGGTGAACCTATGTCAGAAACTTTTGATCTCAAGATGGTTTGAATGACGACATTTTACCAAAATAATAGTTATGTTATGAAGATTGTACCAAAACAGGAAAACTGATTATCTGAAACTGAAAGAAAATTGAAGTGATTACATGTCCACTAAGAACTGTGAATACTGTAATAGTAACTTAAGTAAAATCTTGGCTTGGTGCAGAAACTGAGCTTATGATAAAGCTAAAACCATGGCAAAAGTAGAATTTTCCCATGAGCTGGGCAGCTCTTAGTAGGCATGAATGTGTTTGTCCTCACATTTGATCAGAACACCAAAGATAGATTCCCTTCTGAGTCCTTTCTCAGGTTGAACAACTTTGCTTTTGAATACTTTTCAGTTAGAAACAAAAAATGTGTTTCATCAGAAAAAAAGAACTGACTAAATTAACAAGAACATAAAGAGAAATTCAGTGACTAAAAATGTATATGAAACCCCCTATAATTCTGTCCCTTTTAAGAGTCAAAGCTTATTTCTCTTTGAGAAAGGTGAAAAGAAGTTCACTTTGCAAAAATATATTACCTATCTCAGTTGCCAAGGTCATTGAGACCTCTCCCAGATTGAATAAGTACCGCTGGGTCAAATGAACCAAACTGGTAGCTTTAACTTACCAACCACTTTTTAGTTTGTTAAACACGCTGGGTGGGGGGGGGGGGGAATATGTAGAGAGCAAAATTCTTGATAAAGTCATGCAATTGCATTGCCTTAGCTGTGTCTGCACAGAAGTAACAGAAGGATTTGGTTCATGACATGACACCTGTTGGAAAGTAATTTTTTGTCATTAACAACACCACCATTGTGTGGTACTTCCATAATGGGAGAGTTAATGGACCCTGACAAAGTCTGGCTCAATTTTCCATTAAGTTCTGAGCAAAATTAGGACAATTTCTGGCACAGTCTGGAGATCTTTATTAAAACGGAACTGATGCAAAAAAAAAGTAGGTCCAGCTAAAAATCACACCAAACTTTTACACTTACTTAAACATCAAAGTGTAGTTCAAGAAAGGTCCAAAATAAATGAACTGAAAGTGTATCAACAAATCCTATAAGTCAAAGCTAACAAGACTTTTAAAAAGCTCTGCTGGATACCATTTGTGATACGCACAACTCTTTCCATGTCTGTGGCAGTTATAGAAAGTTAATGCTAATACATCATGAGAAGAACAAAATTGTGTTTACAGCGTTATGTTCAAAGGCATTACTTTTTTTCTACTTTTGCTTTCCTTAAATTAAATCTGACTGCTGTACCTGCTTTATAAAGGTACCTCTCTCCATATACAGGTCGCAGAGCACCTGACTAGAGGCAGGTGTCTACTCTATGTCTACTCTACTCTGTCTAATTTGCCAAGCACGGGCACTTCTCTGTTCTACTGCCCATAAGCATATCTTTTTTCCTTTCCATTTAAACAGCAGAAAAACATATATTTTTGAGATTATATCCAGTAATCAGTACTCTAGGATGTGTGCTGTGCTACAGAGTATACTTGATTAGATCACATAGTGAAATGAAGCCTAAATGATCAAGGTAGAGGACAAATAAGGTGACTTTGTGAAACAGGAATGAACTCATACTAGCTATGTGGAGGATACATCAGAAACACCTTAGTGAAAAAGATTAAGTATATGAAAATTCTAAATAGCAAAATGAATTTCATTACATATACTTTTTCATCAAATGACTAAATATTTTGGGGTCTTCCTCAATATCAATCAAAAGATGATTTTCACTTCTTGAATCATTGCCTTTGGCTTTCGTTTCTGGTTTTCATTTACGAAATGTTTTCAGACCAGATAGAACAATTTACCTGCTCCCTCTTGTGTGCCATTACAGAAATGGTTTGAGAAAATATGCCTTACTTCACTTCATAGAGCCAGAAAAAATCTCAGCTAAAAAATGTTTTTCAAAATATGAACAGTTGGATCAAGCATTGTTATTCCCCGGTTAAAGACTGTGTCAGAGATGCTTAGTGGATAGAGTGGAAGTAGTTTGTCTTTTCCAGAAGTCTGCCAGAGATTGCTATCCACAGAGCACATGTACACCTCCAAGCAATTCTGTTTCACAGCATTTCATATGAAACAGCTGATGAATGCTGAAGTGTATTTTGGAAACAGGATGAAATGCAGGTACACATCCCTTCTTCTACAAATACTTCAGGTACTGCTAAAAGCACTTGCCTTTTTAGGAGAGGTACGTCCACACAAAATAAATCTACCACAGGCCTGTAAATCAGCCTTTCCAACCAGTATGAAATGCTAAATGATATTCCACTCCCAGAGCAGCTTCTGCTTTGGTCTACATTACTGTAAAAGACTAAATATTCTTTCCTCCTTCTGAGGAGCTGAGAGGTCAGAAAAAGTGACTGGAAGACTTTTAGGCAGGTTATGTAAAGCTTGTCAACTCAATAAAAATCCAATTAGAAGTCAGTAACAGTTGTGCAGATCAGAGAGCAACGCAGACATTTAGAAAAAAAAAAAAAACACACAATGTTCTAGGTGAGATTCATGTCTAAGCAAACTTAATTTTAGCCAAAGGTTGAACACGAACCATGTCTGAAGGTCCCGTGTCCACCAGTGTATATGATGCACTGTCCATCTTAAACAGGCCATGATTATTGTGATTTAGATGGACAGGAAACATAAAAGGTTATTATATTTCCCATTTCATTTTATAAAATCAATAATAAGAAAGGCCTTTGCTGTGCTTAAAAAGAATAAAGTAGATATTTGAGTATGACAGTCTCACAGTCTCCTGAAGACTTCACAGACCCGTTGAATACAGTAGTAGTGAGTGTGGAAAACTTACAAATGCTGCAGCTCAAAAGAAAGGGGCTCCCTGCTTGAGCAGAAGTTGGACCAGATGACTTATGGAGGCCTTTTCCAACCTCAGCTACTCTGTGACTCTGAAAGAAGCAGTAGGTCATACCCTCCTGGAATCTCTGTGTCAGTAGGCTAGCAAGTAAGCAAGCTAGCCATGGAAGTATCATCCCTTGTTCCAACAAGAAATCAGTCACACTTGTGGACTATGTCTCACAATTACAAGTATAAAAAAAAACAAATATACCTTACCATACTGGAGAGACCATCCTGCGAGAAATCCTGTCCCATGAAGTCACCTACTCTATTATTTTCTCAGTACATGACTTTGAATGAAGCTTAAACACACTCCATTCATACTGATATTTTCACATGGGAACCCAATACATTATCCTCTTTCTTGTTGTTTGGTACCGAGTTATTCACTGTGATATATTCCTGAGAACTTGAACAGGAAAGAGCAGTAGATGACATCTGGCAGAAACATAAGACAGTTATGTAGATCATAAACAGAATGATCTATCACATTTAGCAAATATATACCAGAACAAAAGATGTGAAGTAGTAGCCTAAATGGCAAACATAGATTACAGGAAGAGATCAAAGAAATCCTGCTCTTTGCTATATGAATAGAATATGTGAAATTACTATAGAAGGAAGAGTCTTATATAAAATTAGCATTGATATGTTTATCCTTGTTTTGAATACAGCTTTGTTTGAACTGAGAAAAAAATCATAAAGCAGCCAACAGTATTCAAGAGCGAGTATCCTTTATTACTGCATTATGTTTTCAGGAAAGATTGATTTCCACCCTCTCCGTTTCTTACCCCCTGCCATTAAGCATAAAGAATTCTACTAACACATTTTTATTCATCTATAAGCATTGAATAGAAACACTGTGCAGAAGTTTGAGCTAAAATACATGAAGAAAAACACTTCCACCTTAAAAAGCACATTAAAAAGAACATTTTGAATAGGTCACTTTGTGCCATTAAAAAAAAAGACAGAAACCTAAGCTTTCTTGGCACTAAGAGTGGACTAGGAACAGATAAGCTGCCTTTAGGAAGCTATCGGGGACAGCAGGGGCTGGGTTTGGCATCTCACAGCCAATCCCAACTCATTGGACCTGTGACATGCTACAGTAAGTGATGCTACTGGGAGCAAGGGCTCTTCTGGGGAACCTTTCCAGGATCTGCAGCCAGGATGCCTAAACAAATGACTTTCATTAGACAAACTTTGTTACAGGAGCAGATGTAATCAGATAGATGCAGCTACCCAATACCTGAGAGCTGCACTTTAAATAGCAGCCAGTCCTGCTGCTATCATAGCACTGACACATTAGCACTCAATAAAAGCTAACAGATGCTATTGCTATCAGAATATATCTCTGTGCCAAGTAATTGCAACTGGATCAGTGAAATAGGTTATATATGGATGCTGCTGATGCTTTAGAATTCAATGACATTATATAAACTGCTGGTAAATACAGCCTTAGAAAAAGTAGCCAATTTTGTACTGAAATAAGTATGATATGCATATATTTCTTTTAACACAGGAAGATGTAACCTTCAGCAGAGTTAGAAAGGGGAATGCCATACATTCTCGAGCTTCACACACCTGAATATCTATGTTGGTGCCTCAGCTGTCCAAAACATCAAGCTTTGTTCTAACTTAGCTTCTCCATGTATCATTGTTTAAAGTATGCTGAGAACAGACCAACAAGACTTTGTATTTCACTGGACTCTTATGTTTGGTCTAAGATTTCACGAATGCAAGTGAAATAACCAGCTCCCCCACATTTTCCTATACAAAAAGTAAGTTGAGCAATGCAATTATATATATATATACACACACACACACACACACACATATATATTATGCATTTATATGCATTTATTGATTTTCAGTAGTCACTAACTGAATCAGACTAATAGCGTATGTAATATGGTAACACAACAGGTGGGTACTATGGTTTCTGCAGAGACTTTCATCAGAAATTTGCCTTCAGGCCTAAGGCATCAGAGTTCAGATATTATTCTGGTCTCTGGGATTTGTTGTTCATTTAATTATCATACTATATCAATTATATATCTAGACAAAATTACTGACATTTTAAATGAGTTATGCTGCATTCTGTGATTCATTAAAAAATATGTGTGCCAGTAACTTCTATTCACAGTTGTTTATTTTTTATTTTGTGTTAAACTTTGTTTTGGAAAGTACACATTTATGGAAAAAAAGGGCATTTTGTCAACACAGTATTTTTAACAAGTTAAATACTTTGAGCTCACAAGAGCATTTACACTTC
Organism: Oreortyx pictus; assembly: GCA_036925125.1. Classification (NCBI taxonomy): domain Eukaryota; kingdom Metazoa; phylum Chordata; class Aves; order Galliformes; family Odontophoridae; genus Oreortyx; species Oreortyx pictus. Next base: position 37,172,466 of record JAUPFR010000003.1, read on the forward strand.
TCTGTTCAGATAGTTTGTCAAGTAGTTTTATATTTTTATAACATTAAATCACAGAATGGCTCAGGTTGAAAAGGACCCAAGAAACATCAAGTTCTAACCTCCTTACAACAGGCAGGTCCACCAGCCTCATCTGACACTAGACCAGGTTGCCCAGGGCTAATGTTAAACACATACATAAAAATAAGGTCTAAAGTAGTAAATATTTTGTTCTGTCTTGCCAAAATTTAATGTCATAATAAATAGCCATATTTATTCTTTTGCACAAAATTAGCATTTTTGCTTCTGGCTAGCAAAGTTCTTGGTATTATATGTTTTATAGTCAAGATCTACAGACTGACCAATTTACAGAGACCTGTAGGTATGCATAACATGCTTCAGGTGTTCAATCTAGAAGACAGCTTCCCTGGGCATGAAAGAGTCCCTGAGAGGGCCAAAAGCAGAGCACGTGAATATATTCTGAAGAATCTGTTTTTAGACTCACAGAAAAAGCCTCACAGCCTAGGGAAAGAAATTCTGGACAGCATATTCTGTAATGGTTGTCTCACACTGTTTTAAGGTCTTTGGAAACTTTGATTTTATAATTAGCTGTATAAGTATGCAAACTTGCTAATGTTCTATCTCTTCTGCAGGGATCTTTTGCGGCTATAGGCGTCTTGTTGGTTACCAGTCACACTAAAAGAACTGAACATAGAATCATAGAATCATTTGAGTTGGAAGGGACCTTCAAAGGTCTTGTAGTCCAATCCCCCTGCAATGAACTTCTTGAGCATTAACAAAGTGCAGCGGTATTTCCATCTTTGTAATCATTTTTTCCCTCACCTCACTCACGTGGAGAATTAGCCACAGAACAATACAAATACAAGCATGTATTCCCAAACAAGTATAAATTTTTTGACAATTAAGCTCTAGCAAGAAGTCTGACTTGAAATGTCAAGTCCTCCATTTCACTTTTAACACCAAGAGTGACAGTATCTGTGAACATTATAAAGCTTCCTGTTCAGTAAAATGAATTTGATTGCCAGAAATATCAGAATTTGGGTGGATTTTTTTTTAATAATTCAACCTTTTTGAGGGAGAATGTACCATTATCCAAACTGAGAGCAACGTGCTCATTTCAGTGTAAATATTCTTGAATTTCTGGTACTAATTTCATCACCAGTACTCCCACAATCACCACCACTATCACCACCAGCAATTCCTATCTCTTGAGATCTGAGTCTCAGACCATCTGGTCAGCTCCACAAAGCATTATCCTTCAGCATCACTGAACAATAGTCATTATTCCATTCAGAGAAAGATGACAAGAATCTAAGAAAGAAGTATCTCCAAAAACTCTCCCTAATAAAGAATTGCAAATGAAATTCCATTTTTATTAATGTAGACATGATTTTGGTTACTTTCTCAAATTCTACTTTTCAAATTCTGCCTAAAATTACCATAAAAACACTATTTCTGTTTTATAAAAGGTGCATATCTCCAAAAGGAAGACAATCTTATAAGTTGGCACTAATTGCCAAACCTTTATTTCTTTAGCTGTTTTTTCAACAAGCCTTGCTGGCACATGCAGATGTTTCTTATAACTTCTGTTTAAACAGAATGCTGGTATATTACTGCCCCTAAAGGACACAGTTCTAACGACACTAAATTTGTTAATCTCTTTGGTGCACTCGGTAACTGTAGCAGTAGCTCTAAATATAACAGTCGTCAAGAGAAGCTTTTTATCTCTCGAGGTCAAAGAAATTTCATAATATGTTTAATAAGCACAATATTACTATTCTCTGTGTATACCAGCTTAGACTCTTCAGGATTTTTGTTGTTGTTGTTTATCTAAAATTATGTAGTAATAGCTGGAAAATAAAAAGTTCATTTTTAATCAAGCCATTCTGTCTTCTTTCAGATGTGGAAGTACTCACATCAAGCAATCCAAGGTCATTGAGCTTGTCTCCCTACATTCCTTGCAGGGGTAGCCTGACTGCTCCAGATGGCAAGTCATAGCACTGCCTTCCATTTCCAGTTCACAGAATTCTGTATTAGAAACTACTTAAGCAAACTTAAGGAGATTAGCTGACAAGTAAGAAACCCTAATTAGATGCTTAAAACTGGGCATGTGAATGTTCTTCCTGCTATTAAATAGATCCACTGAACATCTTCAAATACCATTAGGAAAGACTTTCCCGCATAGTCTAATATGTGGCAATGCCCTCATCACAGCAGTAAGGCTATGAGAGAGACAAGGTTTACATAGAAAGAGATTTTAAAAATCACATACTACTAAACCATCTTATTTAACTGCAAGTTAATATTTGATCCAATAAGCTCCTCAAATACCCTGAAACTGTAAAAATTTTCTGGGTGGAAGACACAAAAGTTCAAGGGGAAAGCCAGAAGAAGAGAAATTCATGAAGGATTACAACCTCCATAGAGATCTTGTCCAGCTCAGAAAATCTCCATGCCTCAAATGCCTGCAGGCTGGGAGAGCATTCAGGAAAGCATTTTATGTGCTTGCCCTGTTCCTCCTGTACAGTTGCTCTTAGTCACTGACAGAAATGAGATACAGTGCTGAGGGGACCCTGTTCTGATCCCAGACAGCCACTGTTACAGACATATGTACACCTTTAAGAAATAAGCCGTAGATATGAAAGTTTCATTAAAAAACAAAACAAAAAAAAACCTGTAGATATATTTCATAGCTGAAAAACATTTTCAGACAAGTCATTTTTCTCTACATGCATGTAACATTATAAGAATTATCAGTAAGTTTACTTTTTGCCACATCTCAAGAATATCTAGTTAATACAAAGCAATAGTTTTAGTTCAGGAGGAACATTAATGAAAGGCATAACATTTTCTGGTTAAGGACAGATCTGCAAAACCTGTGCTTACTAACAAATACTTCAAAGCCTTTAGAATGCATCCTTATCCTAATTTAGCTTTCTAGTCCTCTAAAAAGTTTAGGAGATGAAAGCAAAGTTAATCTGCAATCCGCTCACCTTCCTGGTTATACATGCAGCACCAATACAATGCCTTCTTGATTAGAAGAGAATCAGGCCCAGAGCACAGGTAGAAGCCAACCATAGAAAAGATGTAGATTACCATTGTTTCAGTTAGAGATGGACATCCTCTCAAACCTAATCTATGCAGCACTATCAGGTGCTAAAATATTCCCTCTGACAGTACAGCTGCAAACAAACATGCTCCTTATTGTACTGCTCCAAAGTATCTCAGATTCACTTGAGATCCCATGCTGTTACAAGAGGAATGTGAACCAATAACAACACATCCCTGGTGAACACGTTCACAAGATTTACCTGTCAAGAGGACAGAGGACGCACTGCATTGAAAAGGAGGGATGGTGGCTCATTTCCTTGCTTTGTCTTGTTCAAAGAAAACAGGACCTTTAAGAGGGCTTGCAGTTGAAGGGAAAGAATAGATAAGCCTCTGTTTCTTAAATTAAGACCTGATAATGCTAATAGAACTTTAGTATGTGATCATAACACAAGATATCAGTAGCCTTAACATCTGTAAATTTTATTCTGGTTGATCTGTTGTTAAGCCTAGCTGAGAGTTTATGCTAGGTAGTGATACCTTACAATATAATATTAAACACAGTGTTACCTGACAAACATAATGTAGGCCATCCATTGTTACCAAATGAAGAAACTAGGGCAAGAACTGGGCTTAAAGATACTAGCTATGGGTCTGGCATGAGATCTTTTTTCACTTTCTCCTTCTGAATTATCTACTTTCTTAACTAGAATTCCCAGATGATTTTTATTTTTTAATTATTTTTCATGTGAAGCAATGCCAGAAGCAGAGAAAAGCACTATCTTCTCACTAACTGCACTCACAAACACTGAGGCAGTGTCTGCATTGACATATTAACTATTAATATCCACTAGCTCTACAATGATGAAATCCATCTGGAGACCAGGCCTAACAGCTTGTACAGCACAGCAAAGAGATTTGATCAAACACAGACTGGTCTAACAGTGAGAGAATGAAAAAAGATTGCTTCTCTTCAGATCGAAGAGAAAGCTGAGTGGGATGTGATCAAGATCATCATGAAGATAAAAGCATGTGTGATCAAATTCATAGATTCATAGATTCATAGATTCATTAGGTTGGAAAGGACCTACAAGATCATCTAGTCCAACCATCCTCCCACCACCATCCCTACCCACCAAGCTACTAAATCAAATCCCTTAGCACCTCATCTAAACGCTTCTTGAACAGCGCTAGGGACGGTGCCTCAACCACCTCCCTAGGCAGGCCATTCCAGTGCCGAAAAAAGTGGAGCTTTACAGTAGCAGAATGATGGGAAGCTTACTAAACTGTTAGAAGATGGGTTTAAAAAAATAAAATGAAATATTTGTTTGCACAGCACGTAGTAAACTTAGGGAACTTGATTCTATCAGAGGCCATGGAGGCAGGTGGTAGCTCAAAAATGGGTTAGACAAATTCATAGGTATAATAATAGGAATAAAGAGTTTTTGGAAAGAAGAGACAGAGCCATGCCCCAGACATCCTTCATGCAGGAGCCATGCTTGTAGGGAAGCATAAGGGGAAAGAACCCCTGAATGTGGCCAGCCTTGCAGGCCTTTCTCCACACAGGACTTCCTGGCACCCGGCTAGAGGCAGGCTGCAATCAGACTGCACCCCATAGGGCATTTCTCATGTCACTCCACAAGGAATGCGTAGTTACTGAATCCCCCTTCCTCTCAATTTAAACCACAAGTCTTAGATCTTCCTATTACACGTAGTCCAACACTTTTCTTAATTGATGTCTCTCTCCCATCTTTTACCTTCACCTGTTAGAGAAGTAAAAGCTTGCTCTTAGATTTTTGTCTCCACTCTCCTTTTCTTTTTGTCCTTTTCTCACTCTTTTGCCTATTCATACCAACAAAGTTACAAGCCTGAGGGAACCATGATCTTCAGTTTTAACTGGAATACGCAATGCTTTGAAGAACTTCCACAGGGTCTCTGAGTCTCCATCAAGAGACAAAAAGCACATAGAAATTCTTACAGTTCTGAAAGTATTTGTTGCAATGTTTACAATGTGCTATTGAAGTACTTGCATAGAAAAGCTCCACATGCTAATGCCCAGAACACACAAAAAGGTGGGATGCTAAGTTCAGCAGCAAAATGGTAGATTTTTGTTACCACTTCTTGCTCATTCTAGGTTCTAAAGTTATGACGTCTGGTTCAGACAACTAATGGTCACATTATCTCTCAAATGTGCCACATAAGATGTGGGCACTGATGCACCCAGAATCCTGTTTCTGAAAGGGAGTGAGCACCAAATGTTTGAAATGACAATGAAAGAAACCCTAACTGCTCAATGGGTGCACCAGAGTGAGTTTCCAATGAGAACCTAAATTAGATGTAGAGTACAGCAAGGTTAGCATCCCTTGTAGGTTAATATGATGATCATACTTTTTTGTATGAACATGCTATCCTCTATTTCACATATGGGACCAAAAAGATGAAAAGAAAGTCACAATTTCTCACAATGTCCAGCTAAGATCTGCTGACTGATAAACAGGAAGGTGGAAGGAGAAGACATGCATGCCTGCTGTTAAAGAAAAGCCTATTTGCACATAATGCTCTGGAGAAATTATTGAACATTTCATCCACACAAAATACAAGTCCTGTCACTCTGCCAGGGTCAGTGAGACCTGGGCTGATGTATTGAGTCAGTTCTAGTTATGCAAGTTAAACGGTTTACTGGTTGCTTTAATTAGGAACCTCATTTTATTTACAAACTTTCAAAAAATTGTAGCAAAGAATGTTCCATGCTCACACTTACCAGCCACAGCACTTGTCCCAGCTCTCAGGCCTCCAAGAAGCCTTCTCTGCCTCCTTCCACTCATGCATGGCATGCTGCCAGAAACTTGTTCCAGAATATAACAAGTATATAAATATAAATATATATATATATATATATATACATATATAACAGCATAAAAAACAAGATGAGGAACAAAGCTTCTTTTCTGGAAAGATCTCATGTAGTGAGGTGACAAGAAAGACTAAAGAATTATTGGCACAGTGAAGAAAAAAACAGGAATTTAAATTCAAGAACAATTTAAAAAAATATTCACATTTTCCTACATCTGTTAACAACATCATTGCAAATATTTTCATTGTTACATCAGTTGTCCTTCACATAATACTCCTCCATAATACATTCCTATCTCTCAACAGATCTACACCTTATTCCACACTGCTCTTTCTAGCAGATAGGAATGACTTTCCACAATATAGCTGTCCAGTTTCACCCTAACCTGACACTACCCCAGGCTAAAGGGTTTGCTTCATTGATGTTCTGTGTACAGAGGACAGAAACTCATCAAACAACTCAAACCATGCGGGTAGCTATACCTAATTATTTCCATACCACACCCTCATTCCTGCTGCTTCAAGCTCTTTCTCCTGAGGTTTCTTCTGCTGTTTGTACTGTTGTACACTGGATATAACTCAGTTAAAGCCAATGGGCCCAAACTTCTGCTGCTGTGAGTAGAAATGGTATAATACAATAATCCTCTCTAGAGACTTAATGAATTTCTCCAGTTTAGTGTTAACCTCTTTGCCCATTTGCCTATCAAGTTCATCATTTGTTTGTGGTACATGCAGTTGATGGGTCTGGGATTCTCCTCCATGGATCCCATGTGACTCACGTAGCATGTTTGTAAGTGCTATCATCAGCAAACAGCAGTAAAAAGTAGTTATCTGTCACATTAGGTATAGGTTTACAGAGCTGACTCAATATTTCTCAGAAGTGTTGAATTTTCCTGCTCTAAAATACAAGGCAAAACCATGACCACTCCTGTTGTGGGAATCAGGAAAGGGAAAAAGAGTCACATATTGAATAGGCAGAAGGAGCCCTGGAGATTTTGGCTAGCTGCTGCAATGTTCCCTCCTTGCTGCCACAGCCCTGTGGACACAAAACCCTCTGTTGGGTGGAGCAGCAGCAACTGTTTCCAGTCTTGTCTTCTTCAAGTCCAGCAGAAGCAAAGAATCATAGTTTGGAAAAGACCCACAGGATCACCCAGACCAATCACCCACCCATTACCAATAGTTCTCACTAAAGAAGACATGGCATGTGTGGTCACCATACTGCATTAACTGCCTGCCTACTCTGCACCTAGAGATTGTTCTATCTATACAACTTGCTTCAAAGTATGTTAAGAAAATGCCTTTGAATTCCCATTTTTTTGATCAAAACCTGAGATTCAGTGCATATTGGCTTTACTAATTCAAATACATCTAAATGTCCTCTCCATACAAGTACTTCTCAGAAACATTCAAGAAATTGATAAGAGTAAAACATCTGGATTTTCACTTTCAGGTGTCCCAGTGAACCTCTCAAGAGATGAAGCAGAAGGCTTGCATATTCACAGTGGAAAGCTGTCTTGCTAAAATAAGACTTGGAAGAGTTGAAATAAAGGCAAATTTGTGACCTGATCAATTGCTCTGCCAAGGGAAGCAAATGTGGACAGATAGAGAGAAAAAGTTAGCATTATGCCAGCTCACCATACTGAAATGACCAGTTAAGGTTCAGCTTCGACCAATTAATACCACAAGTACCAATGGCTAGTTTGGAAACATGCCTAATGAGTCAGGAGAATGACCCTCCAAGATTTACTGAAATCCAAAGGAAAATACAGAAAAAATTTGGGCTGCAGCAGGACCAGACATCCTGTTCAGAGTTGTTCTTCTGTCAGCTTCCTTTCCCCACTTCCTCTTGGCTCCTGGTCCTGTCCTCAGGTCATTAGACCACATAACTTCTCTGTTGTTAACAGGTTATAAATTCTGAGACAAACAGGTACCAATGTGATACTGATAGCAGTTTGATATTGACACGTTCACACTATCAGCTCTATCACTTGTCCAAAAGCTGTCAGAGATTTACCAGGTCCCTCTTGCTATTAAGAACCAGTTGCAAATTTACAACTCCCTTCCTGCAAGCCTAAAATGTTTTTCCCAGTTAGGATTCATTAAGCCTTGTGGTTTATTCCTACACAGCTCAAGAATGACACCGTGCCGAGCATGTGAAGATCTGGTCACCTACAGTAAGTATTTTGATCAGTTTAAAAAATAAGTATATTTTACAGACAAACAGCACAGCATGCTTTATCACTGATTAATATGGATTCTTGAATCAAAGTGCATTGAAACACTAGCACCTTTAGCTTTACTGATTACATCTACACAGACTTAATTTACAGGTTAATCAAATGTCAGCTCTCCAGGTCTCCTCTTCCTTGGAGCCAGACATAGATTGTACAAAGCAAGGAATATCTTCCTGTCATACTCTTGTTCTTGAAGCTGATTAATCTGATCTGAACACATGCTGGCAAGTGCTAGACAGCTTGGTGATGCTGCTGCCACCAACAGTGGGAAAAAAAGGATCCTTGCCTAGAGCTCTCAGCCTGAGTTAGGCCTTCAGCACATACTACAGATACACGCTCTTCTTTCCATTGCATGGAAAGCAACTGACCTGATGTTGTCAAGTGCTCTTAGATCTCCTTGTAAACCCCCCTGAGTTATTCAGTGTTCCTCAGAACAAAAATTATTACTTTCTAAATTAGAAACAACACCAACAAAGCTGTCGTCTTTGACCCATGACTTTCAGGCAAATTTCCATGCAATGAAGGGAGGAAAAACATCAGCATAGAAACAGGTTTCAGAAAACAACGTTTGAACATGCCCTTTTAATTTGCAGGAGGAGTCCAATCAGCAAGATGCTATCCATCTGACTGAAGAAGTAAAGATGTAATCTGTGTGCACTAATCAGGACCTTGACAAACTATTTTGGGGAGCTTCTACCCCAAGAGCATGATCTATAAGAGTCCATAGGGAGATTGTCATCGATTTGGTGCAGCTGGACAAGATTGCTGCTATGCAGAAGAAAGGAATGAGGGATTTGAGTGATGAGGAGGAAGAGGCATTCAATACTACAGCTGTGTGTCTCTTCACAGCTGTGCCAGCTAAGGCAAAGAGGGTCAAGATCAACAAAAATTTCTCCCAAGATCAGCCCTTAGCCTGCATTCCTAAGGGGCTCCTTCTGGGGGGCTGCTTCTCTTTACATCAGCTTTCTGCAGTAGGTCTGCTGCCTGATCAGCTGGGAAGGGAAAGAGAAGGAACTTACAGCCTTGAAGTCTGTCTATGGTGGACTGCTTCCACACACTGTTCACATTTTGAAGGCAACATTCAACATCATAGTATAAAAGCTTAACAGCCACAGTAAAGAAGGAAGTGACAATCTACCTGAAGTAAAGCTGAACACACTAGGATCCTGGATTATCTCCAAATGAGGGTGACCATATCACCCAGGGGAGGTCTCATGGTGGACTGCATCGTTCTCACAAGGGGAGCAGAGAGGCAGCGCTGAGCTCTGCCATGTGACAGTGACAGGGCCCGAGGGAACTGCATGGAGCTGTGTCAGGGGAGGGGCAGCTGGGGGTGAGGGACAGGGTCTGCACCTGAGGGAAGTGAGCATGGAGCAGGATGCCCAGGGCAGTGGTTATAGCCCTCAGTTGCTGGAGTTCAATGAGCATTTGAATAATGCTCTCAGACATAGGATTTGGTTTTTGAGTGATGCTATGTGGAGCCTGGAGTTGGACTTGACGATCCTTGTGGGTCCAACTCAGAATATTCTATGATTCTGAGCCTTCCTGTTACTCTCATGCTCTCCATAGTTCACACTACATATACTTGCTCCTGAAGGGGAGCAGAACATCTATTCCCTACCGAAACACTCCTTCCTAAGTGTAAGTTGTTTCTGTGGGTGTTACATTTACTGGGGGGAAGAAAGAGGACAGAAAGCTGACAGGCTAGAGAACAGCAGTCCTGTGAAGAATGGAGAGGGCTAATTGTGTGGCTCCCCAGGGAGGGGAAAGATGGAGGGGAAAAGAAGGGAGGGCAAATGAAGCCCAAGCCAGATTAAGATCTCTCTCCCTCTTTCTTCTTGTTGGCTGCAGCTGGGTCTCACCCACTCTCCGCCTTGAAACTGTCAGCAAGCCAATGCCTGGCACAACGGCCAAGTAATTACTGATGACAAGTGAGAGGTATTTTTTTCCAGATCAGCTTTCCTGCCTTTCTGCAAGAAAAATAAATGAAAAGCTGTACCCCAACAAACATGACAGGAAAAATAACAAAACTTGCATGGGACTGATACTGGAAATGTGCTGCTCCTCCAGCTGCAGCTGTAGAGAAGTACTGCCACCCTCACCCTCCATAGTCCCAGCAAGGAAGGGAAAAACTGGAGACAGGATGGAAAAAAAGGGCTCTTTGCTAAGGTCAGCACATCCCTTTTAGTCAAAGCTGAGTGCCACACCAAAAACAGGCAGAAGGCATCAGGGCAGAAGTATTGTGCATGGTTTGAACTGGTAAAGATACAACACATTTTGCACTGGATTTACTGGAAAGTGGAAGAACATTATCATTCAGTTGAGAGGACTGTTAGTATCTGAGTTATGTGACCCATTCTGTTACCCATTAAACTCACATGCGAACTGTCATGCCAGTGGGTCCCACATGATGTTTTCAAGAAGCCTTTCTCAAATTTCAGTCTTCACTTTAAGAAGTGAAATTTAAAATTCTAAATTTATCTGTCCGTATTACAGACTTGACATTGATGTTTTGTATAGCTCTGTCCTATGGATGCTATCTGCTGCCTTATTCAATATGCTGTTTTATTCCATCCCAAAACCCAGGAGAAATCCCACTATATGAAGGAAATTTATATGTACTAATAAGATCTCATTTTTACCACATTTTCTTTATTTTAATATAAAACTTTTGCTCTATAAATCTCAGTAGCGGTCACAGAGAACTAATTCTTATCCTTTAGTTGTTGCCATTTGTGATATATTTACTATGTTTCTCTTTGAACAACACAAATGGAAGTACATCTACGAGCTAGAGGGAAGGATTTGGTTCATTTGGAGGTCTTGTAGCTTATTTATTTATTTATTTATTTATTTGCATTATGAGAACCTTGTTTCTCTTGCCTTCATACCCACATGTGATTGATTCAGCAGGGAAGTGCTACAAAAGACTATAGTTGATTATACAGTTAAGTTTCCCAGGATATATGTTTGTTAGAACTCAAATCAGTTTGGATTAGGAGATAGAAAATCCAAACTTTAAGTCTATATCGTTTTATAGTTTAATGGATGAGCAGAAGACAGGATTAGGATATGACAACACAAACAAATTGATTTATGAAATAAAAGAAAAAAACAACACATTTTACAACTACAGATGCTCAGAATATGAAAAAAGAAAACCAAACAAGTGGTTCATTCATGCTACAGTTACACTGATGGCAGTAGTTAATGGTAATTCTGAAAAACTTCCTATTCTATATCCTTGTTCTCATATGCTTCTCACTAGAAAGCATTACCATTTGGGGGTTGATTCTTTTTATTCTATTCAATATCTTACTCATTTACACTCTTTTTGTGTTTGCTAATGAAATCTTTTCAACTACTTTATAGCCATGTAATAATAAATAGTCTGTTGAAAGGGTTGCTGGTTTACTTGACCAACGAGATTAGTTCAAATCATCTTGAATTTGGAAGCTTCTAGCGTGAGGCTTAGTTCTTCAAACAAGAACAGACAGCCAATGTCCTTGTTAGAATCAGTGGGACGTCTTCTCTCAAAAAAAACTTTTATTATAAAGGTTTACACTTGGTTGAAAAAATTATGCATAATCAGGTCTTGCGCCTACAGAAGTAAGCTATCAAAATAGCATGCTTTAAGATGACTTAAAATACTCTATTGTCCATAACACCACAATGGAGCAGAACACACATAGCCACTGTTCCTCTGCTGAAGGATAATAACTTCCTGCTACTGGATAGCAACTCCTTTAAGTGTGTTAACTCATTCACTTTCAGTCATGTACCCATAACAATGAGCAGCTTGCCAAAAAGTGTTATCTAAGGAGCTCTGGTATTTACCTAGCCCTGTTTCCTCTAAATTCTCTCCCATCTTGACCTGATTCAAATCCCTGGGTTGTGTTCCTGATTGATGTGACTGCTTTCCTCATCTACTGGGACCATCATTGCTCACCTTGTCATCTCTGAAACATTTTCTGAACCACTGTAGCATGTACACAAATTGCATGGTAGCAAAACAGAAACCAGAACTCAGTATGTGACCAGGAACAGGCATAGTCTATGCCTGGCCTTGTAGCACAGCAGAGCTAATATGACCCAAAAGAACAACCCTGTGAGATAAGTTTCTTCCAAATGGGAAGATGAAACAGAGATTGTACCCATAAATATACTTCTCTATGTTTTTTTCCCCTTTCAAGTATATATTCCACCTGTAAATTCATAGGGTATTATGAAAACATAAATAAAAATTTAAGAAACGAAATTGCAGAAGCAAAGCTTTCCACAAGACATATCAGTGTTGCACAAAAGCAAATTTTGTACTTCTGCTTCTCACCCTTATTTCTGACTACACTGACAAACACAATCTGCCTATTAAACCACTGCAGTAAAGTTATAAAAGAGTGAAATCACCCCAGAATATTAGGACAGATTCTAGCTTGTAGGGTGTTTCTATAGCATACCAACTGCAGGCCAGCCAAAATGTGCCAAACATCTGCTATCAAAAAGCACACATATTACAGATTTACACTGCCCTATCTCTTGCTCTGCAGCCCAATTCACAATAGAATCGTAGAGTCATAGAATAGCTTGGGTTGGAAGGGGCCTTAAAGTCCATGCAGTTCCAACCCCCTTCTCTGGGCAAGGTTGCCACCCACTGGATGAAGCTGCCCAGGGACATGTCCAACCTGGCCTTAAACACCTCCAGGGATGCGACATGTTAGTCTCTTGTCATACAGACCAGCAAGCCCAGACTGTTGCACTGCAAAGTAAGCTGTCTCAGCACTTTGCACAAAGCAGGTATTGAAGATCTGTTGGTGTGTGCAGCTACGCTGACGTGCACTTGCTGCAGTGTATGGTACATACACTTTGAACTTCAGCTTAAGCTCTGTACCTCATACTTGAAATTTCGAATATGATCCTCAGTCTATCAACTGAAGCACCAGTAACTAGCATTCTTCTTAAGCATATCAGTTCTCCAAAATGGACAGTATCTGTTTTGGTTTGGTTTTGCTTCCTCTGCTGCTAAATAAGTGGAGCCTGGTTTTTGATACTTCAACTCTGTTCATAGACAATGTCTAAAATGACTGTTCCCCTCCCCTCCCCTCCCCTCCCCTCCCCTCCCCTCCCCTCCCCTCCCCTCCCCTCCCCTCTCCTCTCCTCTCCTCTCCTCTCCTCTACCTCTCCTCTCCTCTCCTCTCCTCTCCTCTCCTCTCCTCTCCTCTCCTCTCCCTGTATATCTAATTTTTGACTGCTGCTTCTTGCAAGAAAGATAGGATGAATAAGAAGGCCCATACAGGTACTTTCCCTTGGGAAATTCAATCACAGTGCCTCTGCTCCAGTCATGGTGTGCTTTTTGCACAGTCCCATTGAGTGAACAGATGTAGAAGGTTTCTGTACAGTGACATGAAAGAATCAAAAGGGGATACATAAATAAACTGAAGTGTGTCTGCCAGGTTCTTTATTCTCAAAGTTGTTCGCTCCACCTTTCTCTATTTTACTCACATTTAAAACCTCCAAAAGTCTTTACACTATGAGCAAATATCATGTCCTCTTCAGTGACCTATATTCACTTGTAATGCAGCCTCAAGTACTAGGTGGGTTTAGAAATCTCACTTGAAAATTTATTGTGGAAAATGCGTGAAACATTCAATTACTGCAGCATTTTTTCTCACTCTCTTCCCCTTCACCAGCTCCAATCATTATTTTCCCCCATATTGTACCATTTGCAAGTCGGGCTTCAGGATGTTAATAAAGCACAGAACTGAATTTTGGAATGTGTCCAAATCTTTACCCCACCCTGATGAATACCTGGAAGCATGCTGTTACCATGGCTATCCTGCCAGACTGGAATCAAGTGTGGCCTCAGCTGGAACACGTTTAGAAAAGATGGCCCTAAAACAGGTAACCATAAGTCTGATGCAGAACAATGTAGTTTATCATTTTATCACTTCCTTGTAAATACTTACATTTTACTCTACAAATCTTTTCATGTAGGACCAGGCATGTTAAAACAGTGATGTCTGTTCTAAATGTACTTTATCTCATTATTGTCTAAACTGACCTGATTATTTTTCTTTGTACAAAATTTAAGAAATGAGTAAGATTAGGATTTCAGTTTTTTTCAAGATTTGTAATGTGTTCACTTATACCTTCTATTCTGCCCAATGTCTGGTAAAAAAATATACAATGTTTTTCATTGCATATCAGCACTGGAACTGAGAATTTTGTGGAGCATAATGTGTTTCACGTATTATCTTTTGGGTTTAGATCCTTTCACCAAACCTGAAGCAGGCAGCTAATGGGACTCTCCAGATGTTTCTACTTCTTAGGGCCAGGGACACTGAAGCTCTTTAAGGTCCTAGGCTCCAGCTCTAGTGTCCTGTAAGTGAGAACTCTGTATTTCAAAGGTCTGAGGATTGGCTACAGCACCTCCAGCTCATTTGTGTTACACTTCTCAAAACCTCGGCTCCTAAAGAAATTTTCCAGGGCTTTCTGGTCCCATACCACAGAGACAGAGATCTCAGGTCCCTCCCTTAACCACCGTTTGCCTCCTGGAGCTGTAGCCAGGCCAAGTTTCTGGATGTTTGGCTTCCCTAAGAGCCATCCCCTAAGGTTCCCTGCAACCCCAGGAACTCGAGATGGTGCTCAGCCTCATGGCTGGGTGGCAGGAGATGAGGAGGCATCTCTTGCCAAGCTGTTGGCGTTGTCAGCACATCCTGCTGTGATGTTGTGTGAAGTGCCATTCAGACTGAGACCGCAGCAGACAAGGAGACTAACAGATCAGCAGACAAAACCAACCCAGAGTGAACATCAGTGTTAACAGGAAAGCTAGATTTCACCTGTGATCGGGCCCTTATCTGCACCTCATCCACGTGTGTAGGGAACTGCCATAAATTTGCTCCCCACCCCTCCACAGAAATGTTGGGCGCCATGCCTGACCCTGCTCTCCCAGCAGAGCAGCAGCACTTCCTTCCTGGTGCCCCATCACTGCAAGCCACCCAAAAGAGGCAAGGGGCCTCAAAATGTCATTATTTACCTCATTACCTGTTGTCTGCACCAGATGACAAAGCCATTATCCTTTGGGGTGGTAGAGCTGGGTCATTTGCTTTCTGTGACACAAAGGGTTATATCTCTGGGGACACGGTTCCTCTGACTCTTCCTCTGTGCTGACTGGCTCCAGCGATCCCTGCCATCAACCTGTCTGTGTCTGGCACTGAGTCTGGCCCTATTGATTTAGTGGCCCATTGTCCTGTGGGAAAAGTACTCTGTGTCAGATACCAGAACACGATCAATAACACATAACCTCAAGGCTTTGCGTTAGAGCTTCGGCACCAGGCCTGGGGCAGCAGAAACACCTCAGCTGCACCACCATGAACCTCACAGCACTGTGACAAAAAGAAATGGAATAAACTGGGTAGCACCAGAAGCGGGCCAAGGACACCCTCTTTACAAGCCCCAGGTACCTGCCAAAATGTCACAAACTATCTGATCATAACGCTTTATGACTCTTTGCAAGCCCAGGAGTTCAAAAGTCTGATTTTGATTTCAGATTTATTATTTCTTTGCTTCTGAGAGACCACTGTTTTCAGTGAAATTGCTCCTGATTTTTAGAACAGTGAGCTCAAGCTCCGTATCTTTCATGTTTCAAGTGTCATCATAGCACTGCCCCAACCCCAGGTCTGAAAACATTAGCAGTTCGTAAACAGATGCATCACATCCACCTTTCCCCTTCTTAACCCCACTCCCTGCCGCCCACCCAGTACACCCTACCACAGCACAAAGAAAGCCACAGCAGCGCAGTGTACTCTTGTAAATCAAAATAAATGAGGTTTGGAGAACATAAACAGCAACAAACTAACCCTGTTCATCGAATGATCCCAGGCTCCAAACAAAAGGGCAAGGGTGGGGCACACAGACTAGTCCAAGTGTCGGGTGGGTCCACATTTTACGAAAGATAAGAACATATTCTATTAAAAAAAAAAAAGTCTTTTGTGCAGCTGCTCTTTGCGACCCTGGAGGGGGAAAAAGTTATCTCCATGCACAGACTGCAGAGGTGCACGCACATACACGTGCTCATGCAACGGTGTTGCCAGGCATCTGGGACCTGTGCGTTATTCGCCACTCAGCACTGCCAAGGGAATGTTGGTGGAAACTCCCTCACTCAGTAACAGCACAACAACAGATCTGCCCTATGATACATTTTTATCTTGTTTCATTTTTAACTTGGGTTTTCCTTTTTATTATTATTATTATTATTATTTTAAATGACAGATCTGGGATGCTGTCTTTTCCTATTACCAGGATTTACAAGAACTGGACATTTCTGTGGATGGAGATATCCACTACAATAATTCTAGCACCGACAAAATGCAGAAATCTTCACACTTTAAAGCTATTCGAATGACCTACTCATGGTCCTGAAACACAGTGGGTCTGTTTTACATGGGCCTTGCAAGGACTCACACCTGGAGAGTCCCATCCTACTGCAGAGCACTGTGTTCCCACTAGTCCCTAGGCCATGGGGAGCAGCTGTGGGTTCCCGCAGCCCAGCCAAAGGGAGTCCACATTCCATGGAGACCCCACAGTGACACAGAGATGAGTCTAGGAGGCAGAACAAAGCTTCTCCAGGTGCAGATGCTCAGGTAACTGCCTAATACTGGATATTCATCAGTTTTGGTGATGAACTGAGTGATACAGAATTGAGTGAATCAAAATGTAGTGATACAGAACTGAGTGAATCTTCGATATAAGCACCTTGGAAGGTTTTTACACCTTTTTGTTGTTGTTGTTGTTGTGTTATGCTTTGCATTGCTTGAATAACAATATTTGGATTCACATCTAGCTGTGAAAGAAAATTTCTCTATAATTTAGGGAAATGTTGATTTAACTTTGGGTTCAGACTCCTCAAATATTTGTGGTGGCTCAGATTCAAGACCCTGGATACAGCTCATCTTCGGAATCAACACAAAACAAGTAATATTAGAGATACAAAGCAATTAACAGGATCCTACAAAATCAAAGTAATAAATCCATCCATTTTGTTCTATTTATTCTTGTACAGGAAGATCAAAATGTCATGTAGTTGACTTTTGCAATTCACATGCAAGTTTCAGTGATTCACTCAAGGATTTTACTTCTACTAATGTTTTATGTCTTTCAGGAAGGGTTAATTATGTATAAACAAAATAGATGTTTCTTAGGAGGTAACTTCTATTGTTTAGGGAGGCACGATTGCCTGTTTATCCTAAAGAAAATTAGTCCATCAAATTTAATGACATGTAATATTGTCCCTAAGAGAAGGTATGTAATTATCCATCTATTCCTGTCTATTCTTTGTAATTATTCATTTGCAATTATCTCCATCCTGCCTCATGTTTTCCTAAATCCTGAGTGAATATGAAGTAAAGCAACAGACATGATACGTTATTTGAATTTCTATCAGGATTTTTCCACTCAGAGAAGTAATGGTATGGAAGGGGTTACGTGCTATGTTTGAGTTCCTCTTTTTGTCCCCAAGGAGAGGAAAGAAGCAGAATACCTCCAGAAGCTAATGAAGTGTGGAAACAATTTGTGTACAAGCAAAAAAACCAAGGTTTGTTGTCTCTCTCTGCCAATAATAATACTTCATTTCCTATTTGTACTGTATAATGTTCAGGATGAAAAACAAGTGATACACTTCGTAATTCCCAAAGATATCATTTTGTAGGTAGTGTAGCCATATCCCTGAGGTCACAGTGTATAGGAATAATTCTGCATCCACACGAATTCAGATTGTCTTAATTTGGGCAACTTTGATATCTTCGTCATAGAAAACTTCAGGAATTTTGACTGAGACTTTTAAATTAAGCCGTCATAAACCCAGTTAGAGCTCTCTATCTGCAAAATGAACTCATTTAAACATTCTTTAGCAGTAGCATTTAAAGTTTTATTTTTTCCCAGACCCAGAGGACACACACAGAGTTGTGGGATCAGTGCAGGGAAGAGTTGTGAGGGCGATTATTACAGGTCAGAACTAATTATCACCGACAGTTTCCGCAAGAAAGAATTAGTGTCAAAACCAGCTTCAGCTTAATGAAGGCACAGCCTCATTGACATTCATGGAAATTCCCCTCTATTTTCACTAAGTCTGGCCCTGTCCAGGGAAGAGGCTGAAACCTCCTACCAGAAAAATGCGCAAAGCAACAGCAGGTGTCAAAATCCCAAAGAATAGCTGAGAAACTACCTTCCCAGCTCAGTGCTGGTGTCAGATGAGCAGAGATAAAACCACAAAAGGATGAGGTCTCAGTGGGATGCACCAGGCACCACTGGCAGGGAGCTGACCTTCCCCCCTGGGCTGTCACTTGGCCCTCCACTGAGGACAGTGGCTTTGGAGCTTGCTTTGTGACCCAGGAGTGAAACATCAGGACAACAGCTTTCCCCTAGTATGTATCCAAAAAGCTGGTTGTAGCTGAAAACTGGGTTTCAGCACATGTGCATCCAGCACCTAGTTAAGCCCATCCAAGTTCTCATGAAAATGTCAATTAGGCT